>PVKC010012026.1:0-24136 GCA_004027635.1 Crocidura indochinensis | reverse complement strand
TTTTGTGTTGCCCCCCCCTTCCACTTTATTTGAACTCTTCTCGCTATATGCTGACATCTAAGGTGTTTGGAGTTTCTATACTTTTGACCCTTGTATCTGTTCATGGAGTACTTTACATAAATGTAATATATATTCTAAAAACCTAAAGAAGTGCTATCATTCTATATTTATCTTTCTTCTTCATTTAACATAATATTTTAACATAATAATTTTCTAGGTCCATCCATGTTGCTGCAAAATTCATGATTGTATCATTTTTATCTGCTATGTCATATTCCATCATGTATATATACCACTTCTTCATGATACACTCATCTGTTGTTGGGCATTGAGGTTGGTTCCAAATCTTGACTGTTGTGCTGATTGCCACAATAAATAGTGGAGTGCATACATACTTTGGGATGAATATACTTCCGTCTTTGGGATAGATACTCAGGAGTTGGATTGCTGGATCATATGGCAGCTCAATTCTAAGTTTACTAAGCACCCTCCATACTGTTTCCCATAGGGGTTGGATCAGGCAGCATTCCCACCAGCAATAAATGAGAGTTTATTTCTTATCACATCCCTGCCAACAGATTAGACCTGTTATTTTTAATGTGTGCCATCCTCACTGGTGTAAGGTGGTACTGCATTGCTGTCTTGATTTAGATTTCCCTAATGATGAGTGATGGTGAACATGTTTTCATGTGTCTCTCGGCCATCTGTCAGTATTCCTTAAAAAAGTGTCTATTCATTTCTTCTCCCCATTTTTCTATGGCTTTATTAGATTTTGTGGAGCTCACTTTTCTGAGTGCTTTGTATATCCTAGATATCAACCCTTTATCTGATGTGTTGAGTGTGAAAATGTTTTTCCCATTAAATTAGCTATCTTCTAGTTTTAGGCAGTGTTGTGTGTGTGTTTTTGTTTTGCCTTGAAGAAACTTTTCAGTTTAATGTAGTCCCATTTATCTAAGTTTGATGTTATTATTCATGCCATTGGCATTCTATCATAAAAGACTTTTTTGATGTTTTCTGCTTATCTTTTCCTCAATGATCTTTATGGATTAGGGCCTGATTTCAAGATTTTTAATCCATTTTGAGTTTATTTTTTGTGTAGGGAGTGAGCTATAGATCAATCTTTAGTTTCTTACGGGTGACTATCCAATTGTTCCAACACTATTTATTAAAGAGACTGTCTTTGTTCCATTTTATGTACTTGGATCATTTGTCAAATATTAGTTGACCATATATTTGGGGGTATATCTCTGGATATTCTGTTCTAACCCACCATTTCCTATTGACATTGAAATTGTGGATTCAATTTACCAAATGGAACTGGCTGAACTGCAGCATTGTGACTCTCTAAAAGTCGCATTCAAGTCTGAGAATATTTTTAATTCTCCCTCCCATATAAATGAGAGTTTTGCCATGTAGTGAACCCTAGGTTGGAAGTTTCTTTAACTCAGTAATTTATATATGTCACTCCATTGTCTTCTTTCTTGAATTGTTTCAAATGGGAGGTCTGGTTTAATTCTTATGACCCTTGGTTTGTAATTGAGGATTTTTCTCTGCCTTATTTCTTTAAAGAAATCATTATTCTCTTTATTTTTTTGCTAATTGGATTACCCTATATCTTGGTATTGGTACGATAGGGTCTATTTTATTAGGGATTCTTTGTGCGTCCTAGATTTGTATGGGTGTTTTTTTTCAGGGGGTGGGAAAATTCTCTGCTTTAATTCCCTCACTACTTGTTCTTCTCCTTTCCCCTTTTCCTCCCCTTCTGTTATTCCTATAATTAGTTGGTTATTTTATCTTTGTTCATTAGGTACCTAACTTTTTCTTCCAATATTTTGTCTCTTGCCCTCTTATTGACTTCTTGGTCATTGTTGTTTTGTAGCTTTTTTTCAAGTTCCTCTATGCATTCTTCTAACTGTGTGATTCTCTATTATGGCTTGGTAACATGTTTCTTTTTTCTTTTTTTATTTCCCTTAATTCCAGTTGTATGGATTATTTCATCTTCTCTAAAATTTCTTCTTTGAGTTGGTTGAATTGTTCATCCAGATTTTTTAATTTAGGGGCTAGTGATTCCTTTATTTCCATTGCTAAGACATTCATTGTCACTTTTGGGCTCTCGCCTATTGGGCTCCTGCGTTTTGTTGGACTTGGAAATTTGATAGAGTTTCTCTACATTTCCCCAGCTGTTAGCATCTTTCTTAGTTTGCCCATATTTCTTTGCATTTGGTGGCTTTAAATTTTGTTTTTGAGTTGTTTAAGAAAGTGCTTTTCTGTACTGATTGTATTAAAGGTGCTTAAAGGTATATTGGATTTAGTTTATTTTTTCTATCTAATAAGTATGATAGGCTATTACAAGCTGCTTCAGAGTTTTGCTATTCTGCTTTATAGACTGTGGATTAGCTGATGGAATTGGATATTGGCTGATTAGAACTTTATGGTATAAGTTAGGACAACCTGAGCTTTTCATGGGTTCAGCAGGAAGGGGCAGTGTGTTCCCACACCTGAAAGTGTAGTTCCTCTCTCTACCCTGGTTCTCACACTTACAGTGTCTCCAGAGTCTCCTGGGCTGTAGCAGCGAGATGGTGTCTTGCGTGCTTTCTCACTGTCTTCCTGGGCAAGAGTGGTGCCCGTCTGATGCCTAGTTCCCACACTCACAGTGTTCTGAGGCCACCTGGACTGAGATGGCAAGATGGCAACCCCTGTGTGCTTTCTCTACCTGCCGTCCACTCCAGATTTTTTAAGGGTGCTGTTTGGTTGGATGATTTTCCTCCAGCCTTTGATTTTGAGTCTATTCTTGTTTTAATTATTCAGATGTGTTTCTTGTAGGCAGCAAAACGTTGGATTCAGCTTTTCGATCCATTTGCCACTCTGTATCTCTTAACAGGTGCATTTAGTCCATTAGAGAGATAATTGTCTTGTAATTTAGTGCCATCTTTGTGCAGAAGTTTGGTGTATCTGTTGGTCTTCATGCCTTAGACCTTTCAGCTTTTTTTTAGGGCTGGTTTTGAGTCTGTAAAGTTTCTGAGCTGTTGTTTATTCATGAAGTCATGCATACTTCCTTCAAACCTGAAAGTGAGTCTGGCAGGGTGTAGTAGTCTAGGTGAGGCATTTATTTATTTAGTTTTGTCACTATATCCCAACACTGCCTTCTGGCCTTAAGAATTTCTTGTGACAGGTCTGCTGTAAATCTTAAGGATGCTCCTTTGAATGTAATTTCCTTTTTTGATCTTGCTGCTTTCAGTATTCTATCCCTATCTGTGGGATTCATCATTATGTCTAGGATGTGTCTTGGGATTATTTATTTTGGCTCCCTTTTAGCTTGTATTCTTTGGCATGCAGGATTTGATTGCATGCTGTCTTTAGCTATGGAAGTTTCTCAGTAATGATGTCCTTAACTGTTAATTCTTCCTTGGGATTTTCTTCCTGGATCTCTGGGACTCCAATGATTCTTATGTTGCTTCTGTTGAATTTATCAAAACATCAATTTTCATCTGCCCACATTCCTTGAGTATTTTTTCCATTGTCTTATCATTAGTTTTTGAGGTTTTTTCCCCAATCTTTTCTGCTATATGGAGTTGTTCTGTATCTCATCTTACAGCTCACAGATTCTGTCTCCCGCTTCTCTTACTCTGTTGGAGATTTTCTATTGAGATTTTTATTTCATCTACTGAGATTTTCAGTCTTGTTATTTCAGTCTGGAATTTTCTGATTTCTGTCTTTGTGGTCTGTTCAGCTTGATCTATGCTTTCTTTGAGTTCTATGAACATCCTCCACATTTCTACTCTAAGCTCTTTATCTGAGAGGTTAATTAATATTTTGGGGTCATCAGAGCTGCCATCTTCATTTAATATTTCTTATGTTGGCTTTCACTGTTTCCCCATTGCCGCACTTGCTGTGTGGTTTTTTCCTATATTTTATGGTGGAGTTCCAGGATGAACCTACCTCAAGGTATTAAGGAATAATGGAGAAACTAAGAAAGGTGACAGAGATTTAATGAGAATGGAACATGCAAGAAAAAAAAAGTGTGTTATTTTTAGAGTCCATGGAATTCATTAAAGGATTCCATTGTGGGCAGGCCATATTGTATTAAGAATATGCCACTTGTGTCCTATTTTGAATAATTTTATGGGTTGTTCCGTTGATGGCTAGGAGATCAGAATATGCATTAGAATTCTCTTGCTAGGATACAGGATGAATTTTCCAAGGGCCTAAGAAATGTGCAGACTACCAATATGCTCATAAGTCTTGGATTCATTGAATAAGGTTCCAGAACATATATAAGCTTCCTAAATTTTTTTTTACAAATGTATTCTCCAACAGAGAGGAGGTTTGGTCAATGTTCAAAACCAAAAGCTATGAGAGATGCCATCCAGTTACAGCCTTCATCAGAGAGGGAAAGGAGTGGAGGGATTCCACTGTAGTCTTCCCTCCTCAATTTGACTTTGAGATATTTTTAGTGAATATTTTCTGAGATATTTTTAGTGAAGTTTTCAGAAGACACAAGTTTGTGTGTGATTTTCATCATCCTACACAGAGATCTTGCTCTTTTTCTTCCCTAATTTCCTATTACATAGGATTCTCTTAGTCTAGCCAATAAAAATATCGGCCAGCAATATATTGTCAGGGATCAAAGTGATCAGAATGGCAGTCACTAGGCATAGGTACTATGAAGCCTGTGAAATGCAGTTGTATATCTGAAATGTTGATTTTTTAAATGTAATTTTGAGTTTGGTATATTAAAATATTGTACTTGGCTAGTGACTACTATATTGGACAATGAATGTAGATTATCTTTTCATTCAAGTTATAGTTACCTGGGGAAAATAAGTGAAAAGTGCTGGCTACTTGTAGTCACAGCCACTATTTAAACTATGTATCTAGAGACAGAAAAACTTAATAAAGCTGTGAGGTAACCTGGGATTTTGACATAAATCAAAATGTCCTTTGACTTTCATGATACTGCTAATTCCCTGTTTTTCCTTTCAATTTTTCCATCTGTCCTTTGTGCATATTTTTTTTTTTTTTGCTGTTCTGTAGGAAGTTCTCAGGAATCTGAGAGTCAAAGAATCACTTCCCACACCCATTTTTGTTCTTTTTTTCTACTTCCAGGTTATATTTATCTATGCTCATAACTAAAGTAATAGCTACATCAATTATTCTCAAATTTATTAAGAGTCAGTGTCCCTCTCATTTGTTTCTCAGATACAACAATTAAATTAAAAATTAACAATTAAATAACAATTAAAATGTGGCTAATGATTACTTCACAATCCAGGTGTAACTATTTGTGTCATTAAATGGCCCCAATTTCATTGGGAAAGCCAGAAATCCAAACATCACCCTTGACACCTTCATCTTCCTTTTAATTTGCACATCACAACTACCTCTGAGTCTAACTGATTTAACTGGGAAAATAAGAGATTCCTTCATCTTAATATGTTTTCTCTGTTGTCCTCAGGATCCAATTACCAACCAATTTTACCTAGTACTTTTGCTAGAAGCAATGGGCATACAGACATTCTTTTGAGTTTTATAAATGTTCCATGCTTCCCTTGGTCATGTAAGCGTTCCAGTGTCTCTGGATTTAATACTGCTTGGAATGTTCCTCAATTTCACCTTCCAGTCACCATGTCCTAGTCAATCCCTAATTTACCTCCTTTAAATTAAAATCCTAAATTTATACACCACTTTCTTAAGAAGATAATTTTCCTGATTTCCTAGATCATGACTAGACTCCATTGTTAAACATGTTTTTTATCTATTTCCTTGTACTTTCCTTCTCAATTTTTAACCTCAATTTAAATTATCTTCAAATCAGTTTTGGTGCTATAAAAGCAACCTACATGATGGCATGAACCTATTGGTCTTATTCATCATACATTTCTAGAGTAAGTGTATGTTTAACTAGTCCATGCTGATTCCTTAGTTTCTTAAGGAGAAGTTAAATGAACATTTACTGTGTGGGTGATAATGCTGAATCACTCAATATCAGAATTGAGAAAATAAGTGGAAAATGAATTTGGTAATTTGTAATTTGCATGTGATTCAATTCTCAAAACAGTGAGTTTCTCTATGAATAAAACAAGTTACTTGAATATTAGAGTTTTCAAAATAAACTCAATGTAAACCTTTATACTTTTTGTTATTTCAGCTGCAAATATTCCAGTTGTTCTGTAATATTTTTAAATGTGTTTTTGAATTCTTCATTTTCTACTTAGTATTTCTTCCCAAATTTGTTTTTATTTAAAATTTATTGAATGTATTGATTGCTGTAATTATTGTTTTTTTTTGTTTGTTTGTTTTGGTTTTTGGGTCACACCCGGCAGTGCTCAGGGGTTACTCCTGGCTCCATGCTCAGAAATTGCTCCTGGCAGACATGGGGGACCATATGGGGCACGGGGAATTGAATCGATGACCTTTTGCATGAAAGGCAAATGCCTTACCTCCATGCTATCTCCCGGGCCCCTATTGATATCTTTGTAGAAGTTTCAAATACTTCTTAACAGAGATTCTAATACTGATCATGACATTTGATTTTCAGAATCATCTATCATTATTTCCAAAAATAAAATCTTTGGAATTGGTTGCCTATACTCATCGGACATGAAACCAAACACTAATAGTACTAATCAAAAGTGGGTACTTTTTATTTCCCTTGCAATTGTTCCTAAATTTGGATTCAACTACTTCCATGGAGAAAAGAAAAATCAATGCTTGCATTAATGAAACTTTGTGCTTTTGCCTATTAATTGCTAAACTAATCTTGTTACTAGCTTTTTCTCTTTGATCTGATAGTTTTATATTGTGATTGCAGATATTTTAGAATGTTTTATTCTGAGTAAATTAGTTGCTTTGTGATAGTTGTTGATATAGTTTGTTTGACTGTCATGGCTTAAGTTGATAACTATTGTTAGATGCAGGACATTATGGTTGAAGATGATGAAAACCAGGTTGAGGCACTCATTGGATTGCCTCATTGATAAGTTAATTATTTGCAGAATATGACTTCTATTACATTCTGTAAAAGTCTTGATTTCATAAGTTCACAATAAACATTTATGAATTAAATATGTATGAATTTAATTTATAGTTTAAATATTTTTTGTCTAACATTACATACTTATAGTGTAAATGTATAAATATTATATTAAATACAATGAACTAAATTTATCTTATTTAAACAAACTATAGTCATTTAAAGATTCAGGAAATCTACTATAAATGTCGAATGTCTTCTTTTTTCAAAATAATTAGGACTAGTTACATTAAAGCTTGAAAATTTAATTATATAGTAGACCTCAAAGCAATTATGGAAGTACATTATATTCATTGTGTCTAATAATTATACAAAGGTAATCAGACATTTATACTCGGTCCTTCAATAGCTATTTTAAATATTTATTTTAATTCCCTAGAAAGTTACAGTTCCCTTTAATTAAATTAAATGATGTCTAAATTTTCACGTTACTTTCAAGTTCCTAAAAATTACAATTCTATCAAGAATCAATGTCAAGCAATTAATAAACTTAATAAAAAATTTTTTTTTGGTTTTGGGGCCATACCCAGTGACGCTCAGGGGTTACTCCTGGCTATGCACTCAGAAGTCGCTCCTGGCTTGGGGGACCGTATGGGAAACCGGGGGATTGAATCGCGGTCCATCCTAGGCTAGTGCAGGCAAGGCAGGCACCTTACCTCCAGCGCCGCCGCCCGGCCCCCAATAAAATGTTTTTTAATGAATGAAAAATGAATTTCAGATAATAGTCATAATGATAAAAGCCATCACTACTTTCTGTCAGCAGAACAAAAAATGCAAAAATAATACCCAATCACAAAAAGTATAGATTTAACATGAGCTCAGTAAATTAAGAACTTCCTAGAGAATAATTCAAATGCAAGCTAAAATTATAGTCAAATTCACTGGGATATGCTAACAGAAAAGTCATGGTAGGGGGCCTATTTGGTTTTGTTATTCTAGAGATACTCAAAAGAATAATAATTAAATTTAGGCAATTTATTGATGGAATTGTTCAAGTTCTATGGTGTTATAACTTTAGTTGTAAATTTTTGGCTTGTTGCCATGGATTCTACTTTTTTCCCCCTCTCCCAGCTCATTGACTCTATGTACAAGTACCTTTATCTGAAAGACTAGTCTGGGTTCTCTTGCGTAGCTTTTGCAGGGTAGCAGAAAACTGAGCTCTGGCTCAAGTGAAATCCTGGCCTTTCTCCTGGTTACTTTGAGTATGCCACTGAATCTCTCTGGCCAATAAAAATAATTTTACCTAAATATTCAGATCCTTTTGCATAATAAATGTTGTAATATGAAAGTATTCAATGCATATAAATTTGTCTTAGCTCTGCTATTTTCTCCATGGATTTTTCTTGGTCCTGCCTTGAAGTCTTTACATTTTGCCATATTATCATCAGAAAGGGTGTGGGGTTAGCTTCAGTAAGTTTGCTTTTGCTTGTGTATAAAATACAGAGCACCTGGTTTTCTCAAAAGAAAGGCCATTAAGTGTCAGATTAGTTGCTTCTGCCAACAGAAGCAAACCACTTTAACTTCATTAGCACAGCCTTGCAAATAGCTTTTCAAGTGTTCAGGACCTTGAAAGTTCTTTTCAGCTTGGGGCTATTTAGCATTGTCTCTGAGGGACACTTTCTCCCTGGAGAGGCCACCTGCATCTTACAACTTGAGAGGGTCTCTGCTGAGACAAGGAGAGTCCATACAGCTGCTGAGGCAGACACACATTCCTAGCATTAGGGACCACAAAGGGAGCTCAAAGGTTGCACAAAGCATTGCTGTGGTTTGGTTAATTCTTTTGCAATTTTTCCCTGGTTTTCTCCCAAATTTTCATTAGGTTAAGACCTAATGGAACTAGGGTGCACAACACAATAAAAATGCACAGTAATATTTTTCAGTTCCACTTCTAATTTGAGGTGACTACAGATTTACTTACAACCTTCAAAAAAAAGTACATCAAAAAGAAGTACTTCAAAAAAAAGTACATCCTGTGTACTGTGTAACCTATCAACTCTACCCATCTTCCATAATGAAAATATGCTGGAAAATTAAAGTTTTCAAGCTATTTACAAAACATTTCATCATGGTAAGGATTCATCTTGATGACCTTTGATGCCATGCTCTTTATTCTTCTTCCTACTCTTCAATTTCCTCCCATTCCCATCTTATGGTACATATTTTTAACATGTTTTCAACATTATAACTTTCCAATTTTAACATTGTTAGATAGGATTATTCACTACCCAATCTTTTAAAATTCAAATTAGTTTCCTGGAGATCAACCTAAGAGATTATGTTTGTCAATCGCTTATTCTTGTTATTACTAAGTGGTATTCCATGATATGACATTTACCCATTGAAAGACATCTGGGTCTTTCAAGCTAACAAAAAGCAACTAATATTAAATAGTTTTATTAACTGGTTAGAAAGTCTATTGAAAAGTAACAGGCATCTGTGCATGGTATGATTTAATAACTGGAATGGATTGAGTGATCTAATTTTGATTTGTGATGCTCAAATTAAACTTTGGAAGTTTTAGTTGAAATGAGATCCCTTTACTGTGAACACACATCTAAATTTTATCCTGGTGATGTATCTAGAAGAATTCTATGCCTGGTACATTTCAGGCATTATTTACCTACTCTCAACAGTGTGTAAGTTAGTATAGAATTGAATGATCTTTGTATGTTGAATATGAACTATAATAAAATGAACTGGAAAATAGTAAACAAACGATAAAATTAACTTTACTCTCAGTGAAAACTAGTGGTTACCATAAGGAAATGGAGGTTGGTTAGCAAGCACTTTTGGTCTTTGGATATTCAGATATGGGAACTTGGTGTTTCCAGGGAACAATAGTCACATATAGAGGTTTTCAGCTGGAAGTCTATAATGCTGTATTTTAGTGGCGAGTTCATGAAATTGGGGGCTATAAATTAGTAAGTGAAAAAGGGTTGGATGGTAAGTTGATGAAGATGAATATAAATCTTAGATAATATTGATGGTAATTTTCCCTTTAGTACCTATAGAATGACTCCTTTAATGGTATGGATATATTAAAGGATATATTTAAAGGTTTTATCAGAATATATTTTAGTTTTATAATAAATTTGTACTAATTTAGAGCAAAAGCCCAACACTGTATTTTTCACTGGAAAAAGAATTTTTCCATGTAACAATCATAGATTTATGAAATTTGATTATTCTGTATCTCTTTACTTTCATATGCCCTAGAACAGGGGTCCTTAAAATATGGCCCAATGGGCCACATGTGACCCCCTGAGGACATTTATCTGGCCCACTGGCCCACCAAGCCAGCTACTGCCTATAATTTTATTTTTTATTTTTTTTTACAGAAAGACAGTCATCCTTGTGAGAGGGGGCAGGGAATTATGGGAATCTAACTATTCAGCTTACACTTGAATATGTTACATGACTGTATGGTGTGAAAAGAGCAAAATGGGCCTATTTTCTGTCACTGATAGCTATTGCCTGGCTCATTCTATAATTTCTACTATTTCTGATGACTACTGGGATTCATTAATCATGAAATATATTGTGATTTATCATATATATTTATTATTTATATTCCCTCTCTCCATCTTTCCCCCCAAGTAGATGAAATAGCAACTAGTACTTATATCAAAATATATGTTTGTCACTGACATGAGGAACTTCTGAGTTGGGGAGCAATCCAACATTTATATGCAGTCTAATTTAATGAATTAATAATTGAATTATAATTACAGTTAGGCAATGCAAAGTGAGCAGAAATCAGGCTAAGGATTATGTAAAAATAAAATGTCTACATTCACTTACACAAATGTATTTATAGTTTATACTATGTTTTAGTTATTTCAATCAGTTGTGTGCTATTAGCACTCTGTGAACACATTCACAGACTTTGCCTACCCACAAGAGCAGGTTTTTAAACACTCTTTAGTACAGCTTTGGATATATCAGAACTACTGCCGTTTTTAAAACAGCTACCTGAGCCTGTAAGGAGCAGCATATACTATAATCATCAAGGTAGTTAAGGGATGAAAAGAAAAAAGGCTATGTTGAGATGACTGACTCATATTTCAGATTATTCATTTTCTCTTTTTTTTTGGGGGGGTGTTTCGTTAAGGTTAGTTTCTGGGTTTTCTTATTTTTGGAGGTGTGTGTGTATGTGTGTGTGTGTGTGTGTGTGTGTGTGTTTCTGTTTGTTTCTTTGTTTTTGTTTTCTTAGGAACTAGCATTCAGAAAGTCTAGAAAAATGACTTCAGTGTCCCATAGAAAAATGTCATCTCATGTCGAGACCCTGGCCAGTGCCTTGCTACAGAGCCCTAAGGAGAGTAGATATTAGTGTCTTTGCAACAAAAACCACATTTTCATGGGACTCCCTGGTGGGACCCCAGGCACCTGTAGCCCTGAACAAGGAAATATTATTTTATTCCTCTTGACAGGCAAAGCACCGGAGCAAACGCCATAGGGCCTTGACCACCCTTTTTCTTGGGGCGATCTCGGTGATCCAAGGAGCCCAAGAGCTCCTGAGCCCTTTCCTGCCTGAGAGCAGGCACGGCCCCCTCCAGACCCTGTGAGGTTGTAGTTGGGACTCAGGGGTCTCTGTGCCCAGGGGGAGCAGGGTGGTGGGGAAGGGCCAAGTAGGACATGGTCCAGGAAGGGACCTCCATTGCTGCTCTCTGGGCCCTGACTTCTCTGAGGGATGTCATCTACATTGACATCCTCAGAACTCATGGCCTGGGACTTGAGGACAGGGAGAGTAAGGCATGACTCCTTCCCTCTCAATAAGGGGGGATCTCCTCCTCTCTGCCCTCCAAAGCTAAAATGA
Source organism: Crocidura indochinensis (assembly GCA_004027635.1). Classification (NCBI taxonomy): domain Eukaryota; kingdom Metazoa; phylum Chordata; class Mammalia; order Eulipotyphla; family Soricidae; genus Crocidura; species Crocidura indochinensis. The sequence continues at coordinate 12,287 of PVKC010012026.1, read as the reverse complement.
AAAGAGTGATGGAGGGGGGACTCTGGGGAGTAGCACAGGAAGACAGAGTAAGTTTTCTTCCGGATCATTGACACAGTTGCTACAACTGTTTCATTCTCCTCAATAGGCCCACACCCGTGGTGCCAGCTAGCTCTGCCAAGGAGACTCCTAGAATAAGGCCCCTGACTTTTAGGGAGAACCCTGGTCCCCTCTGCTGAGAGGCTCTCAGAAACTCATCTCCACCTCCTGAGCAGCCCTAACAAGGGGACCACTGTGTGAGTGGCCCTTAAGTGGGTCTGTGACTTGTTATGCAGAGCTGAGACTCCCTTCTCCAAAAGCCCTGCATGTGGTACTTGCCCTCAGACCCCACCACAGTACCCAAATAGTCTCTGAACTTGAAGTAGTAGGTTCCCTACTAATAGAACCCCTACTCTTGGCGCTCTGGTCTGCTAGAGGATTGATGTTCTATCCTGGCTTCAGACTCCCCAGTCCCAGTGTGTCTCTGAATTGTCTCCTGATACAGTGTCCGACAGTGAAATCCCCAGGAATTTGCCCTGCATCCTTACCTGGTACAAGGTTGTTAATTTTCTAATGAAGAGGAGCCACACATATAAAAGAGCACCCCCCAACAAGAGTTGAAAGTAGAGACATCCTAGGCTTCCCCCCTCTCTACTCTAGGGAGGAGGAGCAGAGGGAGGGGCCAGGCAGATAGCTGGCTTCTGGTGCTTTGATCCTGGAGGCCTGCTCTTCCCAGGTATGGGGTTAGGGACACCCTATACCAGAGGTATTTTCCATAACTTGGGCGGGGGGGGGGGCTGCTAGGAGGCTTGGCAGGACTCCAGCCGTTCCCCTATTCCTACCCCACCCCCCCCACCACCACTCCAGGCCTTCCCTGGTTGCCCGCCCAGGTGGACTCTATCTTGCTACTCAGGCTTTCCTCCTTTCTCTCCCGACACTAAGGGGGGTACATGGGGTGGATGGCGGCAGATGCAGCACTGGTGTATGTTGGGACATTATGTCGTGACAATCACTGGTATTTATTTTCTCTCATTGGTCTCCATTTCAAAAACCTCGCGGGGTTACCATATTTATTTGAAATGAAAATGGGAGGATGGACACTCAGTTTCGGAAGAGATCAGTTCAGGTGGGGGTACCATATATTTTTAAAATAAAAAATGAGAGGATGGACTCTCAGGCTGGGAAGAGGCCAGTACTCTTTACCTACTTGTTTACTCCCAGCAGCCTCTTCCTTTTTTCATTGTGTAACTGTGGTTGATACCACACTAGGTTTTTGATTAGTTCCCGAAAGCAGTGACAATTGAGTCCACTGTCTTATGTTAGATTGATTGTTTTCCCCACTTTTTTATCTTTCCTCCTCTTTGTGAACTGTTCAATAAGGTATTTTGGTGAAAGAGTCCCTCTCTATCTTTCCTTCCCTTTGTTATTTGTTAAATAAGGTAGTTTGTAGAAGTGTCCCTCCATTTAATGTTTATATAAGAGCCAAGTCAATTGGATTGTTGGACTTGTTCTAGCATCCCCATGGGCACCAATCTCACCATGTGATACTCCTCTTCCTTTGCATAGGCACATTAAAATGAAAAATTATATACAAACACATTCTTATCTTATAGAGATGGGAATACACACATTTTCTTAAACAGTCACAATTGTGTCCACTGTCTTAAGTTAGATTGTTTATTTTCCCCACTTTTTATCTTTTTTTTTCTCTTTGTAAACTGTTCAATAAGGGATTTTGGTGAAAGAGTCCCTCAGTTTAATGCTTATGTTAGAACTAGTTCACGGGGATTGTTGAACTTGTTCTGGCAGTCCCCTTATGCGCTGATAATGCTAGTTGGCATTATTCCTTGTTTGCATGGGCACATTAAAATGGAAAATACTATACATACAAATAAGTTCTTATCCAATAGAGATAGGAACACACAAATCTTGTGGTGCAATGGAACCTCACACCCTGAACATTGACATGATGACCTGGCACATGCCTCAGAGGTTTGGGCATTTTCCAGTCACCCCTGAACCAGGGAATATCTACAAAACATCCAAAGTTGTCAATGACATCACCTGGAAGCAATCCTCTATCAGGGAAGACCCTACTGCTGCTCTGACATCAATTTACTCAAAAGAGTCTTCCCTTAACACTGAGAAGATTTAAACAACAACAATGACCTGTGTACTGGACAGGGCTTTCTGCATTTCCCTTCAATTGTGAGTTGAAATTAGATGCTGCTCTGCACCATCCTGACTTCAATGTAGGATATACAGATACCAGGATCTTCAGTACAGAAACATGATACCAACAACAGAGACTGTGAAAAATATAACTGTATGGGCACTACAGACAATGACAGGGATTGGACAAACTAGTTTGTCTGGACCCTAGAAATGGTCTTATGTCAGGAAACTTCAGGTGTAGGGTCTCCTTGTACTTAGGCCAAAGTTTTTCCTTTCCATGATCCCCATACTTTGGTGGGCCCATGCAAACAATAATTGCCATTCTAACATTGTTTTTACAGTGCTCCTTTGACTCTAAACCTTTAAGAAACCACTAGTAAAAATATCTGGAACTGCATATATGCTTTTAGTTACACTAGCATTCTGGGGGATAAAGGAGGGAGCTAAGGGATATATGCTTGGGAACAGGGATGAAGGGAGGATAATACTGGTGGTGGAAAGGACCTCATTTATTGTCACTGTGTACCTTAAATATCACTGTGTAAGATTTGTAAAAAAATAAATTAAAAATGCCTCTAATAATGTAAGCCATTACGATAAAAAATTGTGCTTTAATCAGAAATGTTCTTTGACTTATTATATTAATTATATTGTATGTTATGTTATGTTACTATATTATGTTATTTTAGTTAACCTCAATATGCTATTCAATTTTCTCTCTTGAATAAATTCTTACAATAAAAAATGGTAGAGAGACCCACCTTGGGACTGTTCCCTTGTGATTGGGTAAGGGCAATAAGGGGAATCGAAGTTCTCCATAGTGAGCTATCCAACCACGCATGCCACTTGCCTACAGCAAATGAGACTAGAACACACAGGTCCTGTTTATATAGACACAGTGACATAATTGGTCACTCAAGTCACAATAGATGGGAGGGATTCCATGGTTACGAAATATACCACAGAGCATATAAATTTATGATTTTTAACTTTCTTTCCACTATCATTTCATTCACATTTAATCATTTTAAGCAAATTTGTTTAGTTAAGTCTGCTTGAAATCATAGATTCTAATCTTTCGTTTGAGGAGGGATATTTTAGGTATGAAAATTGTATTTCTTTCTTTAAATACCATGCTACAAGACTGTTTATTATATAGTTGGTTTTTTTTTCACATTTTCAAAGTTGAGTGAGTTCTTTAGTGATTTTCATTTATACACTGAATTACAACAATTTTCACCTTGCACAATTCCTTCCACCGGTGTCATATTTCCCTCCTGCTTTCCCCCTACCTAACCTTTGCTTCCTCTTCTGACACGTATCGTTTTTATGAGGGGGGCACATCCAGCTGCACTCAGGGATTACTCCTGGCTATCTGCTCAGAAATAGCTCCTGGCAAGCATGGGGGACCATATGGGACACTGGAATTCGAACCAATGATCTTAAGCCCTGGGTTGGCTGTTTGCAAGGCAAACACTGCTATGCTATCTCTCCAGCCCCATGACAGACATTTCTATTTCTTCTCTTCTGGCAAAATTTGGCGAAGAGAATCCAATGCCTCATCAAGAAGTTCATACACCACAACCAATATGTTTCTTTCCAGGAATGCAAAGATGGTTTAACATACAGAAATTAGTCAACATATACACCATATAAAAATAAAAATAGAAATCTTATGATACCATCATTAGATGCAGAGAAAGCATATGATAAGGTCCAACGCCCATTCTTGTTAAAAATTATCATCAAGATGGGAATGGAAGAAACTTTTCTCAATAGAGTCAAGGTCATCTACCACAATCCAATAGCAAATATTATTTTCAATGAAAATAAACTAAATGCCTTTTCTCTAAAATCTGGTACAAGACAAGCTTCCCTTTCTCACCACTTCTATTCAACATAGTGCTGGAAGTCTTGCCATAGTTCAGGGTCCTCAAACTATGGGCTGTGGGCCACATGCAGCCTGCCGAAAACATTTATCTGGCCTTCTACCCCACTGGACCAACTACTGCCTGCCATTATTTTTTAACAGAAGGACAGCCATAGGTGAGAGAAAGGGCAGGAAATTATGTGAGTCAATGTCTGCCCTTCAGGTGGTGAGAGGATCTGAACATTGCAGTTGAACTACAACTACTCGGGACTCAGAGGAATGCTTTGGGAAAGCTGCCTTCAGGTGGCTTGTGGGAAGTGAAGGTCAGAGAGCAGGAGGGAGAGCAGGGGAGACAGAGGCACAGTGAAGAGGCAGCTTGGAAAAAAATATTGGTGGCATTATTAAAAGGTGAGTCCCAAGGTCACTACCAGAAGGAATAGAAGGAATTGTGGATAAGAAGAAGAAATGTAGTTAAGGGTGAAAAGAAGGAAACATTGAAAGATGGACAGAAGGAAAGGTAGAAAGGAGGAAAGGAGTTATAGTGTGAATAAGGAAAGAAGTAAGGTGGAAAAGAAGGAAAGCGGAAAAGCAGAAAGGGAGGAAAGGTAGAAAGGAGGAGAGAAGGAAATATGCTAAGATGGATGGGTGGTAACAGAATGATCTCTGATCTCTGGATGGGCTGCCTTCTCTTCTCCCCTGCTGGTCAGTAACAGCTGAAGAGTAGCCAAACCCAATTTAAAATACAATAAGTGTATTGATATTTATTTTTATAATGTTATGTGTTGTATGTTGGGTAAACCCCAGTTTATGTTGTTGTGATCTAAGAGCAAAACTGCTTAGGGATTACTGTATTGTAAAGGTGATAATAAAAATTAACATTTACAATAATTCTTCATTAATTTACCAAAAAAGTAGAAGTCACAGAAGTGATCAAATAGTCTTAAATGAATGCTCTAGATGTGTTGGGAAACGTGTGTTGATCTGATTACTTTTACTATGTGGTATGTCTGCTCAATAAAACCTTAAATTCGCAGAGTACAAAATATCCTAAAGAGGCCTAGTCATAAAGGTGGCAGAACACTACAGATGTCAAGTGGTTAATCACACCTGCGCCAGTGTGAGCCTGAAGTAAAAGCAGAGTTTTACCAATCAGACTACAAACTACTGTCTGATATATAGTATTTTAATAATTATAATTTTGAATCTCTAGGAAACAATATGTCAAGAAAGAGAATAATTAACTCGGAGTGTAGGTTATTCAAAGAACATTGGACTTTTTGATTACTTTTTCATGAAGTACAAGGAAAAAGCTGTGTGTCTGATATGCCAGATAATCATGTCCGTGACCAAACATAATTTTTGACACTATGAGACTCAACATAAAGATAAATATGATGTTTGGTCAGAGAAGTGAGAAAAAATAAAATATTAAAACTGCAAACTGTGTTGACAACTCAGCAAAATACTTTTGTGAAGCAGAAGAAGCTAAATCTTTCATTACTGCGAACAAGTTTTTAAGTTGCCAAGCACTGGTATACCATTCGTGGAGGGAGAATTTGTAAAAGAATGCCTTCCTTTTGTTGCCAAAGTGATGTATCCAGAGAAGGACAATTTATTTAGTACAGTGAGTCTTTCAGGACCTACATTACATGGAGAATTGAAAAAATGGGAGACAATTTGCATCAGCCTTTGCAAAACTCCACTAAAAATATTTTATATTTTTCCTAGGCACTCAACGAAAATCATGATCTTCATGATTCTGCACAACTTCAAATTTTTATTATTGGGACAAATGATTATTTTGAAGTCAAAGAAGAGCTTGTTGCACTGCAGAGCATCAAAGGAACAACTACAGGTGAGGATATTATGAAAAGGTTTGCCAATCTGTGAATGGTTTGGAGCTAGACTGGGCTATGCTAGCCAGCATGACAACTGATGGTGTGCCTAGCATAGTGGTAGTCTAAGAAAGGAGTAATTGTTCACATTAACCAAGAGATGGACAAAAATAACCATTTTCATACAATAGTCATACACTGCCTCATCCACCAACAAGCTCTGTGTTGTAAATCACTGAAGTGGGACTCGGTTATGAAAATTGCGGTATCTTGTGTTAACTTCATTAGAGATCATGCACTAAACCACAGACAATTTTAGGAATTTTTGTCTGAGCTAAACATTGGCTATGAAGATGTTCTGTATCACAGAGAAGTCCGTTGGCTGAATCAAGGGCAAGTTTTGAAATATTTCTATGAGTAACTTCTAGCTCAATGATGCAGAATGGAAATGGCATCTTGCCTTTCTGACAGAAGTAACAGAGCTACTCAACAATTTTAGTGTACAACTTCAAAGAAAGGGGAAGCTCATCTGTGAAATGCAATTTTATGACAAAGCATTTGAAGTAAAATCAGGCCTCCTCATGAAACAAGTGAAGGAGGAAATCTTCTGCCATCTCCCATAACTCAAAACTGTTAGCAGAAATACCATTGGCACATTCCCCAACAAAATATGTGTGGATTCACTGGGAATATTACAAAAGGAGTCCCAAATTAGATTTAAAGAACTTTATCTCCATGAACAAGACATTTTCCATAATCCCCCTCCTTTGTTTTTAATTTTTATTGTGGCCAAAGTGAATTACAAATCTTTCAAAGTAGTATTTAAGGTACCTAGTGACAATGAATGAGGGGCATTCCCACCACCAGTGTTATCCTCCCTCTATCCCTGTTCCCATATCCCATATGCATTCCATATCTCCCCGCCAATGCTAGTAGTATAACTGGTCCCCATTTGTACAGCTTGTTGTGGATTGGTTATGGACTCTATTGTCGTTGAGTTTTGGTCTGATATTCAAGTGTGATCATTTTTTTTTATTTCCACTAAATGTTCATATGACTGTCTTGTCCTGGTATATCCATTTTTCCCCTTCAATTTATGAGCCTGAATAAGATGATTCAAATTATGTGGTTCTGTTGAAGATAAAAAAGGGACAAGAAAAAGAAAAGACAACAACTGGGAGGAGTCCTTGAGGTGTTACAAATTTTAATTTAGTAGAAGAAAGGGAAAACGGTAGCCAAACAAAGCAAAAAATATAAAAAAACAACAACCAAGCAACAAGAACAATAAAAAAGAAAAAAAAGAAAAAACCCTAAAATCCAAACCCAGCAACTATGAAAAAGAAATAAGCAAAAAACACAAAAATAAACAGAAAAAAATGAAACAAAGTAAGACAAATAATAAAACAAACAAACAAACAAACAAAAAGCAGTCAAAGAACCAAGACCAGCAAGTTCATAAAAAAAAAGTCTGTGTTTCTTCTTTATTGCAAAGGCACGGTAAGTATTGGGGAAATTAGAAAGGGAATTCCCTTGGCCTAAGAGATAAGGGGTTTCTCTGCCTTTGCTGCAATCTGTCATGAGAACCACTACAGGCCCCATACACCCTCTTTTTCTCTCTGCAAGGTGTTTTTATGGTGCCAGGCATCTTTCCACTCAGTTTATGGATTATATATAATCAGGCTTCTCTGACTAGAGATCTTGGTAATTATACAGGTCATAGGATGAAGCCTAGGATAGAGTCTTTAAGTTATAGAAGTTGTGTTCCATCACTGTTGTTGTCATCAGCCTTTTATAAATGGTGATCTTGTTTTTTGCAAAGATCTTAGGACTTAGTCTAGGATAAAGTTTTTCAACACGTTTTCAAAAGTTCTGTTCTGTTGCAGTTGTTAAAGTCAGACCTCTGGGATTGGAGTATTTATTTTTTTGTACATATCCTAGACCAAAGCCTAGACTATGGTCTTTTTTGTTGGTCCCAGGGTAAGTACTGCCCAGTCTTGGCTGTCAAAATCAGTCTTCTGTAGTTGGCGATCTTGGTTTTTGCACAGAACAAAGGGTGACGTGTCTTCTGATTTTAGGACAACCTGTTCTTAGATCAGGTTATTACTGTTTCCTCTTTGTCTAGATGTCATATCCAAACTGACAGAAGTTGGTCCGAGAACAGTGTTAGAAATTCCTCAGGGAGAGTTTGGTTTCTGGTGCTGTTGCAGGGAACTGTGTTAGATCTAGTCTGGGATCTATGTCTTGGGAATGGAAGGTTGCTGCCTGATGACATGGAATCTAAGTTGGGTTCACATGACACATGTTCAAGTTGGGAGGCTCCCCTATATTATAAAATGTATGGGTTCTTATCCATAGTAGATAACATCTTGTTTCTGTACATAAAATTTTCCTCTTTATTGTATGCCTTTGCAAAAAGGAATGGTGCCATATTATATTGGTGGTGCATTTGGGGGTAAGAATGTCAGGCTACACAAAGTCTGTGCGCTGGTTTTGACCTGAGCTTTAATCCCAGGCAAGAATTTTTCTTGTAGGTTATTTTTACCAAACAGAACCAAAACAGGTGAAGTTAAAAGGAGAAAAATAAATATATGTAATAGAATAAATAAAAAGAAATTTAAAAAAGAAATTAAAGAAAAATAGTTGTTTAAGATGCTACCTTCCATTTGGGAATAAACAGACTAGGAGTTATTATTAAAGAGGTATTAAACATATAAAGGAAATATAGGCTTCTCCATTAAGTCTTTTGAAATATTCTTGTGGGGAGTGAGATCCAGGGCTCATTTTTATTACACACCATGCTTTTGTTGAGTTTGAGAAATGAATTGCAGCTATAAGAGATCAGATAGTGCTCTTGGGTAGGGCGTCCTTCTGGGGCTGAATCGGTAGCATGCAACAGTCCACATTTGGGAGGGTAAGAAGAATGGCCACAAAGCTTGAGTCAGCAGGAATGATGGTTGTAGTTTCTTGTTGGTGCATTAGATGTGGGACTTAAAGGGTGTCCTTTCACTTTGGAAGTTGGGTGGTGGCATTTTGGGCAGGAGGTATGTCTCGATACATAATGAATTAAGAACTAAGGGTAAAGAGGATTAAATAAGGAGATATATTGTATCACGATTGGGGGATGAAAGGATAGAAGAGGCGAGGAAGGATAATATATAAGAGGGGCTATATACTCTTTAGGTATGGGTTGTTCACATTTTAGGATTAGCAATCAGAGAAGAGTTCTCTGTCTACAAACTCATGACCACATAAAGACAGACTGTTTGTGATCTATTCTTACGTTGTTGTTGCTGGTCCTGACCCTCATAGGCAGGGTCTGAGTTCTCAAGAAATTATTGAGTTATACTTACCTGGCAGGGGAGATACCATGATCATGAAGGTGGTTTCCCCAGGGTGAGGCTCACCCATTGCACTCAGGGTGTGCTGACCCCTGCGATTTCCTCAAATGTGGGAAACTCGATTTTAACAATTAAAAAACAAGAAATTATTAAGTTAAGAGAGATAAATAGGGAATGGAGTGGTGGCACAAATTGCAAGGTCTTGTACACGCTAGCCTAGGATTGCCTGCGGTTTGATCCCCTGGCATTCTACATGGTTTCCCAAGCTAGGAGCAATCTCTAAGCCCAGAGCCAGGAGCAAGCCCCAAGCATCACTAGGTGTTGCCAAAAAACCACACACACAAAAAGAAATAATAAATAATTGGTTATGATGCATATTAGGAAAGAAAGAACTGGAAAAAGATAAGATAGATGAGAAAATAAATATAGTAAATACAAAGAAAGTAAGTTAAAAATATTGGGCAGTGCATTGGTGTTAGAGGGTTTTACATTTTCAAGGTTCTTCATCACTGACAGGGATGGGCTTTGCTAAATAAAGGTTTCAGGATTTTATAGTGATTGGAGCTTTTTTGGGATAAGCAGTTTTCACTTCTAGAGTACTAAGCAATGTGGTTATGAGGACTATAAGATATGGCTATCCTATGTAGTATTATCCACTACATCTTAACTGTAGAGTACCTTTCCTAAAAAGCAACTGACAGTGAGGGCTTTATTTAGTATAGATTGAATTGATGAAGAAGAATAAAGGAGAGAGGAAAGAGAAAGGGAGGAAAGTAAGAAAGAGAGAGAACAAAAAAGAAAAAAGGAAGCAGTAATTTGCAAAATCGTGGTTGATGAGTGGGGACTTTAAAATAAGTTTGTAGTGTGCCATTGACTGTTCCAGTGGTCTGAATGATCATATGCTTTGGGTCCTAATAGAAGACATAAACAAAAGGAAATTGGTAAATTAGAGTATTTTTATCAAGACATTGTCATAATGAACACTGTATATGGTATCCAGTATGATTGAACATGAAGGTTTAAAATTAGGGTGTCCACCCTTTGTTTCCAAGGACCACTATGGACAAAGAAGCTGAAGAGTTATTTTATACCTGGTAAAAATTAAGGCATTAAAGCATATTGTCAGTAGTCACTACAGCAGGAGTCCCAGGCTTCCAATCATATTCTGCAACTGGTTCTGTGGAGAAATACATTAGGACATTATTATAGACATTTATAGTTAGAGGTTGATTGTATACCTGTTCATTGTAAACAGCCATTTCCATTGTTTCTGGTTTCTTTGGATAGTATTGGCTTTGTGTTGCCCCCTTCTATTAATTTGAACATTTCTCCTTGTTATATGCTGGCATCTATGGTGTTTGGAGTTCCTACACTTTCAACCCTTGTATTTGTTCATATGTAAATGTGGCATTTATTATAAATACCTCATTCTGTATTTACCTTTCTTCTTCCATTTACTTTATTTAATATAATATTTTCTATATCCATCCATGTTGCTGCAAAATCCATGATTGTATCATTTCTAACTGCTATATATACATATAATATATACATATTCCATCATGTATAAATACCGCATCTTCATCTTCATGATCTACTCACCTGTTGTTGGGCATTGAGGTTGGTCCCAAACCTTGACTATTGTGCTGATTGTCACGATAAATAGTGAAGTGCATACATACTTTGGGATGAATATCCTTCCTTCTTAGGAATAGATACCTGGGAATATATAGATACTTGGGTATAGATTCGATTTCTGGGTCATATGGTAACTCAATTCTGAGTTTACTAAGCACCCTCCATACTGTTTTCCAGAAGGATTCACCAGGCAGCATTCCCACCAGCAGTGGATGAGTGTTCCTTTCTTACCACATTCCCGCCAACAAATATTGATCCCATTATTTTTGATGTGTGCCATCCTCATTAGTGTAAAGTGGTACCTCATTGTTATCTTGATTTAGATTTCTATAATGATGAGTCATGATGGTGAACATGTTTTCATGTGTCTGTTGGCCATCTTTCGCTCTTCTCTGGAGAAGTGTCTATTCATTTCTTTTTTTTTCTTTTTTTCTTTTTTTTGTTTTTGGGCCACTCCTGGTGATGCTTAGGGGTTACTCCTGGCTATTCGCTCAGAAGTCGCTCCTGGCAGGCACGGGGTCCATATGGGGAACCGGGGGATCGAACCATGGTCAGTCCTAGGTTAGCGCAGGCACCTTACCTCCAGCACCACCGCCTGGCCCCATCTATTCATTTCTTCTCCCCATTTTTCTATGATTTTATTCGGTTTGGTGGAGCTCACCTTTCTGAGTGCTTTGTATATCTTAGATATTAACCCTTTATCTGATGTGTTGAGTGTGAAAATTTTTTCCCATTCTAGTTTTAGTCAGTTTTTATTTTATTTTTTTTTTTGCCAGGCAGAAATTTTTTAGTTTGATGTAGCTCTATTTATTTAGTTTTGATGCTATTACTCTTGCCATTGGCATTCCATCATCAAAGGTTTTTTGAAGTATAAGTCTTGAAGTGTTCTGCCTATTTTTTTCCTCAATGATCTTTATGGATTAGGGTCTAATTTCAAGGTCTTTCATCCATTTTGAGTTTATTTTTTTGTGTAGGGTGTGTGGTATGAATCAATCTTTAGTTTCTTACAGGTGACTATCTAGTTGTTCCAATAACATTTATTGAGGAGACGGTCTTTGTTCCATTTCAGGTACTTCGATCCTTTGTCGAATATTGGTTGACCATATATTTGGGGATATATCTCTGGATATTCTGTTCTAACCCATCATTTTCCATTGGCATTAACATGTGGATACAATTTACCAAATGGAACTAGCTGAACTGAAGCATTATGACTCTCTGAAATTCACATTCAAGTCAGCAGCCTTCTTGATTTCTATGCATCTCTCCGCCTGAGACATATCCTTAATCTCAGGAACAATACATTCAAAATGGCAACTATCTTTGGCAGCACTTATGTCTGTGAACAGACTTTTTCTAGAATGAAACATTTAAAATCTCCCACCAGATCAAAACTGTTGTGTGCACACTTGCATCATTTGTTACCTCTACCAG
>PVKC010012025.1:0-24102 GCA_004027635.1 Crocidura indochinensis | reverse complement strand
ACCTGCTTCCCAATCAGAGGGAGAAGCAATGGAGACACCAAGCCCAATCAGATATAAGATCACCAGGTGATAAACCAGAAACAGAGGGAGTCACTCAATCTAGAAGTCCCTGGGGAGAGGGTGGAGGACTTGGGAGACAGAATGGGTATGGAGGTGGAGGGAGAACAACTTGGTGATGGGAATTCCCCTGATTCAATGTCTATTTGTAAATGGAATATTACTGTGAATATCATGTAAACCACTATGATTAAAAAATAAAAAATAATTAAAAAAAAAGAGAAATTATGAACATAAAAAAAATGAATACTTCTGAGTGTTGCCCAATAACAACAAAAATATTTAGATACTAAAATTAGCATGCACCAAAAACTATGAAAATTGTCATTAGGAGGCCAGAGCAGTGGCAGAAGCGGTAAGGTGTCTGCCTTGGACACGCTAGCCTAGAACTGACCGCGGTGCGATCCACCAGCGTCCCTTAAGGTCTACCAAGTCAGGAAAGATTTCTGAGCGCATAGCCAGGAGTAACTCCTGAACATCACCAGGTGTGCCCGAACCCCCCCCCCCAATGTCAGAACTGTTTTTTCTGTCCTCCATTAATTGAATAAAACTGCCCCCCCCATTCATGTTGAAGTTCTGATCTCCAAGATGGGGCTTTTACAAGGTTATTAGGTTTAGAAGAAGTCATAAATGTGTATCTGTAATGAGATTAAAAGGACAAAGACAGAGAGCTTTGTATCTGCTTTTAAATATTATGCAAATAGACCATGCAAACATCATGTAAGAAAGCAGCCAGGAATTAAATATTCACCATAAATCTATACTGCAGACTTTTTGCAAGTTTCCAGACTATTGAACTGAAAGAAATGAAGAAAAACTGTGTATAAGCAACCTATTGTATGACCCATTGTTATAGTACCCTGGTCTAATGATGCCACCATGCAATATGATACACAGATATACCATGTCCCAAAGTCCAGAACTGTTCATTGCTGGTGTCATCTTAGAAGTTGCTGCTGTTTTTATTGCTTCTCTCAGCATTGAATGACTTCTACTGCCTTGAAAGAAAGCCAGGTGGCATAGTTGGTTGAATTTTTGCATTATATTATAAAAGAAAATCTATCTTTAATGCCCAGAATTAGTCTTTGGATAGAGAGATGCAGACACTAGGAGAGGTAGCAGGAAATGAGCCCAACTGAAAGACCAGAAGCTTCAAAATTATTCAAATCATGAAATTCTTGTTTCTTTCATTTTCTTTTTGCTAGTGTGCATGTTTAGGTCCAGTAAGCTAACGGATATATCATGTTCCTATGACATACCCAAGCCTTTGTCTCTTTCTTTATCATGACATTTAAAGATTGGAGACTGCCACTAAAAGCACATATCCTTACATGGATTGTTTTTCTACTAGAATAATAAAATGGTAAAATTTATCAATGTTCTCCTGACAATAAATAATGTTTCTTGAAGGAAAAATGGGAATAAGAGAATACACAGATATAGGAAAATTATTTATTTAAATTCCTATTTTTTCTTTTTTTTAATTTAATTTATTTTGGGGTCCTACCAAGTGGTTCCAGGGTTAGTGCTTGGAAACTAATCTAGGTTCAGTGCAATGGTTTAGTTCCTGGCAATACTTGGGATTGGAAATTGGGATAATTTGTTGCCAAGAATTAAACCTGACACTTTTCCATGGAAAGTATGTGCACTAACTCTTGAAATATGTCTCCAGCTAATGATTATGCTTTTTTAATGGTTATAATTATTTTATTCAAATAGTCATCTCTAGAATGATAATTAAACAAGAAGCAAGTAGTCTTCATTAACAATATTAGTATTAGGACCAGAGGGGTGAGGCATTTGCCTTGCATGCACTAACCTAGGATGGACCGTGGTTCGATCTCCCAGCATCCCATACAATTCCCCAAGTAGGAGTGATTTCTGAGCAAGTAGACAGGATTAAGCCCTGAACATCACCAAGTGTAGCCCAAAAAGTAAACAAAAAATAAAAACCCCAACAATATTCGTATTAAATGTAGAACTAGGTCAAGGTCCTTGAATAGTTGAAGAGGTACTTTGTTCCAAGAGAGCACTAGCAAAGAAAACAGAGACCCAGGTTTGTGTAAACTTGAGACTACAATTAAATACTGTTCAATAAACCATTCAACCTTTTCTTTTTATCATTTAACTTTCTAATCATCAATGATTTTATCTATAAATTTAGAATGATGGTTATTTCTCAAACTGCCTTCAAAGATCAGACAAAAGGGATTATAATAAAGCACCTAAAACACAAGGTTTGCCAGCTTGAATTCTTACCAGCTTTTGCCAAAATCTTTCTCAGAAGAAGACAACACAGAGACAGTAAAGTGACAAAGCTTTCAAATGTACAAATTTTAATCATGCAATTGAATTTATATATATATATATATATATATATATATATATATATATATATATATATTGGTTTTTGGGTCACACCTGGCAGTGCTCAGGAGTTACTCCTGGCTCCATGCTCAGAAATTGCTCCTGGCAGGCACGGGGGACCATATGGGGCACCGGGGTTCGAACCGATGACCTTTTGCATGAAAGGCAAACGCCTTACCTCCATGCTATCTCCCGGGCCCCGAATTTATATATATTGACTACTAATAAAAGTAGTTCTATTGAAATAATTCCATTGTCATTTACCTTATGCTATAATGAACATAAAATTATAAGAATTATAAGGATGAGCTATAAAAAAGAATTTTGGTAGAGCTTATAAAAAATAGGTATTGTCTATGGAAGAGAATTAATTATATTTTAAAGTTGGGATGTGGCTCAGTACTAAACTACCTGCCTTACATGTGTGAAGCAATAGGTCTGAGGTGCTATTCTTGACACTCTATATTTTTTGAATGATGTTTCCATAAAAAGGAGAATGTATCTGAAAATTGAATCTACTGAACTTATAGTCATATTTCAAATGAGAGCATTATCTGAATTGTCAATACTCTCATTTGAGATGTGACTTATATTTCGTTTTCAGGCATTTTCCTTTTTTGAAACAAAATACATTCCATTAAATTATTATAGGTTCTTATTTTAAATTTTAATTAACTAAAGCAATAACAATTATTATTATTTAACTTTGTAATCTTACAACATATGGGTGGGAGTCTCTGTCTATAAAGATAAGAGACTCACGAGAGGATTTTATGTGAGCCATTTTCAGATGCTTGAGACCCAGGTGTGGATTTCTCAGTCTAATCATTTTCTGTGCCAGCAGGTTTATCCTTCCTTCCCAAGAGAGATCATGTAGCATGAACTTCAAAGAGAAAAATGTCACTGTAGCTCTGCCAATAAAAACTGACTATTAGATGCAATTTTAGATTCTGAGTTAGAAAAAGTGGATAACTTTAAGTGGAAGTTAGCAATAAATAAAATTTGGAGACAACTGAGATCAAAGGTACAGTTTGGTGGACAAATAGAAAACCTTAACTTTCTGTTCTATAGAACATGTAGGAAACAGCTGCCCCAGAGCTCATGGATGTGAAAAGTGTTACTATCTAGATCCACTTCCTCACCAGATTACAACATCACACCCACCCTTCAACAAATATCTCTAAGATTTTATCATTCAATTTGCACTACCTAAAAGCTTGAAATAGAAAAACATTTATGGTATTTTAAATAATTTTCAAAATAAACAATACAAAAGGTTTGATTTCAAATATAATGAAGGTAGGTAAATGATAGATATTAACATTTTATCTCACAAACAAGATGTGAACTACAAGGTAATGTTTTATAAGTGACAACATTTACATAAATAAAATAACAACAAAAATGAAATGGTAAATTTGGAAACATCTTCATATATCAACTTTATCCACATAAAAGTCTAACATAATCTTGCAATGTCTAATTAGGAAATGTTGTCTTAACATAAGTATAGCTTTAAATGCTTTATTAGAAGTTATTCAAGAAGGCTGGAGCAATTGCACAGTGGTAATGTGTTTGCCTTGCATGCAGCTGACCCAGGACAGACCTGGGTTCAAGCCCCGGTGTCCCATATGTCCCCTGGAACCAGGAGCAATTTCTGAGCGAATAGCCAGGAGTAACCCTGAGCAACACCTGGTGCCCCACCCCCAGAATAACGAAAAGAAAAGAAATGATTGCAAGTTTAAACTTGTGGAATTCATCATAAGGCAATTAAAGTTCAATTAAGTTATTGATTTACTTGTTTATTTAATTTGGGTTTTTAGTTATGCTGGTCTATGCTCAGTAGTACTGTTGTCTCTGTGTTCAGGAATCCTCCTAAAGGGTCCATTTACAATATAGGGTATTCCCTACTCAATAATACCCCAGTCCCCTAATTTATTCATTTTTAAATGGAAAAATAATAAAAATAACTTTCATTTCTCCCCTTTTTTTCTAGATTCAGACATGACCTATAAAAGACCTTTTGCATGAAAGGCAAACGCCTTACCTCCATGCTATCTCCCAGGCCCCCATGCCGCATATCTTAATTGCAGACCTTCCCTCGTGCCAGATGCAAGGTTTTCGTGTGCTATAGGTTCGCCATTGCTATTCTATCATAATGAAGAAATCTAATATTATGGAAAACATATATTTGTTTTGAGAATAGGAACTGAGCATAGCATATTGCAACTGGATTCTGTCACTTAGCAGCTTGAACAAAATATTTAATTTTTTGAGCTAAAGTAAAAAATGAAAATCATTAATATCAATTTGTCAGAACTCTAGATGAGTAGATGTAAATTGTCATGTGCAGTGTTTGGAGCACAGTGGGCTACCTATTATTGGTCATGTCAAATCAGCTCTTATAATGGCCAAAAATTATTTTAGCCAAGTTATCTGAATCCATTTCCCCCTTGCTGACACACAAAAATAAATAAATAAAAGTACTCAGTATTTATCTTCTTGTAAGGGATGATTCTGATAGCTTATTATTTTAAGAGCCATAGAATGCTTTGCATCATTTACACAAGTACAAATGAGTTAAATTTCTAAGCTAGGCATAAAGTTGGAAGTAAATTTTAGATTTATTTGTTAAGGATATTTACTGAATGAGTAATTTAATTTAAAAGTTCCTCAGAGCACAGTATTATCTTGCTCATAGATAGATATGCATACTTTATCTTTGATTTAACTAATGTATTTGTCTTGGGGCTATATTTGATGATGTTAGGAATTACTCCTATCTCTGCATTCTTTTCATAGCTTGAATTCTTATACCTTGAACAACAACAGACTGATTAGTAAATCAACAATAATTATTTGCTGAGCCCCACATTTTTGGGGGTTACACATGTGATACTTAGGGTTTACTCTCTATTCAGAAATTATACCTGGAAGTGCTCAAGGAACCAACGGGATGCAGGGATTGAACCCAAGTCAGATGCATGAGAGGCAAGCACCCTATTTACTGTATTATCATCCTTGCCCCTTCTGAGGCTCACTCTTCATCACAATATATCACTTTGCTTGAAGCTTAGGCTTTTTATAATACTGCTTTCTACATGGAAATGATTTTATGATTTATACTTCATCCCCCTCAAAAATTTTAGAACATTCATTAAAGCAAAGAAATTAACACTGACTATGCTTTCTTAAAGGTCTTTTAACCACATTACTTGAGAAGCAATTTTCCAGTCATTGAAGAATTTCTGTGTTGACCATGGAGTTTCAGGATCTTTTTTCTCATAGAGAACCAAGTCAATTCAGCAAACACCAGAGCAAAGACAAAAGGGAAAAAGCTATATCATGTCTGAATTAGGATCACTAACTTCTTGTGTCTCTTCTAAACATATACATGCTCTGCTCATTACTACTAAAATAAGTTTTTCTGAATGTCCTCTAAGGATCTTTAAAATGTTTGACTTTTCTACATATTGACTGATTCTTTCATCAGAATTATCAACATAGCACTATATGTAGAAACTATGAAATTTCCAAAGTATTTAAATTTAGCTGGTTACCAATTCAATTTCTTCATCCCAGGCCAAAACAAAATAAAGCAAAATTATAGTTAACAATCATAGTTGCTAAGAGAAATAGCCACATACCTGAGTACATAGTGGAAGTAAATGAAATCTCAGCAGAAGGGACAGGTTTTATTTCCAGAGTCCTTTTAATGACTTCACATGTAGCAAAGCTAGAATCTATTTATTTAAGATGATTAAATCAAAGATAGAAGAAATCACATCTTTAAATTATCATGTGGAAATAGCAACCCAGCTATGAGAGATTTCCTGTGTACAATAAATAAACTGCCACAACCTAAGTATCAATGAGTGTGGCTGTGGAGGTTTCTAAGCACATGACCCTGCTGGTCCATGGTACAGTAGGTCCCATCTGTACCCATCAATGAATATATATGGGACCTTCCAAATTTTGTTCTGCTTGGAAGGTTCCCTCCAAAAAGAAAAAAAATAAGTTTCTGTTAATTACAGCACTATATTTTTTATCTTTTATAACTAATTTTCCCTTAAACATACCTGAAAAAAATATCTAGGTTGGAAACCAAATTTCACAAGTTACAATGACTATTTTTTGCATTGTTTCTCACATAAGAACTCATAACAAGTACAAAAAATCAAATATGTTTTGCTGAGATTCAGAACTGCCAAGGATTCATTATTTCCCTGATTCTGAATTCAGAAAACAACTCTGCCAGTAATTTTCATTTCTATAAAACTTCTGTTGGCAAAGGATTAGACATTGGTTTGTCTGGATTTAGAGAGAATTTTTTTAAGTCCACCAACAGACTTTAGTACAATCCATTCCACTGGATCACCCATTCTGCTTCTCAGTATGAGAGCACTTGTGCCATGCCAGTACTGTCAGAATAATAATTCACAGATAAATTTTCTGTATTCCTGGTCTAGTTAATCTGACTATATAGAAATATAAATATTCCCAGAGACATAGAACTTAGTTCACATTATTTTATTATATTATTTTAAAATATATCTCATATCTCCACAGGCATTGAAAGTAGTCCAAGTAAAACACAAGATAGACCTTCCTTATTATCCTCAAAGCCAAAGTTTGTCCTTGGTTGTGGCCAAATATGTTTAGATAGAAGATTACCATATTTTTAAGTTGCCTCTTTCTTTCAAGCTATATTTAAGTTAATAACACATGGAAATACTTTAAAATGAGATATGCTGATGATTTTCTAAGACCAAAGTTCAAATTTTTATTTGGGGATATCTCCCTAAGTACCTTGAATGATTTATATAGTCATAATTCTGAACTCTAGCAGCATCAACTACATCAATAATCACATGTGGTAATTCTCACTGCTAATCTTGTTTTACCTTATTGTAAGAAAATTAATTAATAAAATATAGCAAACCACCAAAATAATGATATAATGACTTAAAGGTCTAACACAATGCTAAAAGATCCATGATACTAGATATGCTATAGCAAGTGGGCACTGCCTTGAACACCATATATAATTCCTAAGACCACAATGAGTGATCTCTGAGTGTAGAGTCAAGAATAAGCCCTAAGCATCATTGTGTATGCCTCTCCTTCCTACAAAAATGTTAGAGGGCTCAGAAAAATTGACTTATTGTTAATTTCTTTTTATATATTTGTTAAGCATGTTAGTTATTCTATTTACAATAAAAGAAAGAATTAATTTATATCTGCTCTAAGTGAAATATTGGCTTCTACTTATACTTTGTGAATGTTTTTTTAAAAATACTAAGTTTCATTTAAAAATATTATTTTTATCTATATATGAAGCAAACATGTATTTTTAATTTTAAAAAGCAATGCATTTTAGTACACAAAACTTACACATGCTAGTAGGGGTGAACAGAGTAGACTTCATAATCATTGATCAATAATTTCATTAATTAACATCAAATTTGTTACCATCATCAATGAAGACCAATAAAAATTAGGAAGATCTTTAGAATACAAGGAAGACACAAATTATTCATTAACTAAAGAGGACTAAAATTAATGAATGTTTGAAAATATGTAGGTTATTTATGCTAGATAGAGCTACTACTGAATTAATATTATCAGATATATGAGATATACTAATAATTACAGGTAGAAAAAGGTATGAAATTGCCAACAAATACCTTGCTAATAAAGACTGCACCTAACCCTAATTGTAGAATCAATATAGAGGTCTCAACAAACTGAATAAATAGACTTAGAATACTTCTACTCTACAATACACAACTCTTTGAATGACATACTGGTGAGAAAAAGTCTTTTGGAACAAGCAACCAAAGGTTTGCTGAGAAAAGACATGAATCAGTGTCAACATCAGATATATCCATGAAATAACATAAAATATCTACTAAATATTTTTTATTTTAAAGAGAAAAATGTGTTGCCAAAGAAATTAATGAGTAGGAATTCTTGCAATACCCTTTGTACTACAAAATGGCCTGGCCATTTTGAAAAAAATTGAAAAAAATTTATGTCGATTTCTTCAAAAAAGACATAATATCCAGTAATTTCACTTCTAGAAATATAAAAAATGTGAAAATAAGACTTAGAGTACATCTATATTCATAGTAGCACAATTTATAATTTAGCTGAAAGGTGGGTGAACAAGATTCCCATGTCAAATGATAGATAAATAGATCATTTAAATGTGATAAAGAATGCAATGAAATATTAATCCATTTTAAATGAAACTATCACTGTACAAACATATATAAACAATAAATACTTTAAATTGATAATCCAAAAAATTAATAGTATTTGATTTCTCTTAAGTGAATTCACTTAATTGAATTACTCAGTGTATTAAAACTCATTCAGATAGAAAATATAACAGAAGTTTTGAAGGAAAGTGCATGAGAAGTGGGAGTGTAGAGAGGAATGATAAGCTATCATTCAAGGGGTACTGCTCTTCATTTTGGAAAAATGAAAAGAATCTATATAGTTAAGCAATAATGAACACATACAATGAACAAAACTGTACACATAAAATGACTAAATTAAAATGGCTTTGTAAACCTTTTACAAAAAAATTAAAGTGCTGTCCATAAAACAAAGGTATAATGGTATGATAAAATACTGTCTTAAAAACTTGGATTTGGTGATCCAAGTTAAGTTATCTCCATTAAATTTAAGTTTTCTTCTTGGTTTGTATTTTTTATCTTTTTGTTTGTTTGTTTGTTTGTTTTGTTTTGTTTTTTTTGTTTTGTTTTTTTTTTTGGTTTTTGGGTCACACCCGGCAGTGCTCAGGGGTTACTCCTGGCTCCATGCTCAGAAATTGCTCCTGGCAGGCACGGGGGAACATATGGGGCACCGGGATTCAAACCTTTTGCATGAAAGGCAAACGCCTTACCTCCATGCTATCTCCTGGGCCCCTAGTTTTTATCTTTGACTGAATTTATTAATAGCAGAATGATCTTAAAACTTCAATACTCTGTGTCCTTACTAAGAAATTAAAGACTGTTTAATATGAAAATAAGAAGAGGTACAAGATACTGTATAATTCTGGAAAAACTAAGACCAGAGTAGTATAGAAATAGAGGGGAAATATGGCATTGCATTGTTTTATTTAAATTTTTATTAAAAATCAATATGTAGTTTATAAGAAACAAAACTTAAATAACAAAAATAAAAGCAGGAGGAATAAAAAAGAGGCACTGAAGAAACAAAATGAAAAGTTAGCATAGGTCTTCCAAATCTTTATTTTATCTTGATTAGGGGATTTCTATTGAATTAAGTTTAGATATACTTATTCAGACCTCTGTCTACTTACTACAAAGCTTGAAACTATATTCAGTGGTCATGCAGTAATTATTTAAGAACATATACTAAATAAATGAATAAGTGAACACAATTAATAATTTTGAGTATAAAACCTTTTAAGTGCCTATGATGTATATACAGTAAATATCCTTATAAAATATATTAAGAAAGCAAATACATAAATAATCAATAGTTTTTTGACTATGTAAATAACCAATAAAGTTGTAAAAATGGAGGTCTTTATATATCATTATGAAGATTATATTCCGATGCATCTTTGACAAAATTTAAAGTATTGTTGGTAGCTAAAGACTATTAATTTCAGATATTGAGACTAAAAATGCCATCATCCTTAAGAACACAGAGTTCATGAAAAATGAGAGCTATATTAAGATACCAGAAAATGTAATTGTTAAGTCAAGGATATTTCTTTAAGGAGGTCAGAGAAAATGGTAAAGGTCAAATTCTGAGCAAATGCATGTTATTTTTAATCAAAAAGAAGATGATTAAAGACGTCTGAGTATAAAATGACATGGTTAGTTTTATGCTTGAAGAGAATAATCAATGTGGATTATAAATTTATCTATAGGAGTGACTGGAGTGATAATAAGTGGCTGAAGATTTTAAAATACCCATGATTCAACTATAAAACTGCCAATGGCAATAAGATACATATATAAGACCACTGCCAATATATCTTCTAATTGTTTTCATAATTTTATTTCAGCCACTGCTAATTATAGAATTATATGCATACACTGTTCGAACACCACACCTTCTATTGGTGTTATTCACTTTACTCCATTATTGTTTGGGTTCATATTTCCCCCCAACCCCTGCCCCACTTACTTACATACCCCAATTTCTCTGCCAAGATCAATTCTGTAAATAAATTCTCAAGTTTTATTGTCTTTGACCACTTGTTTTTTCCTTAATATGTGTCTTTATATCCCACATGTGAAAAAGATTTTTTTAACTATGCTCAGCATGATACAATCCAAAATCTATCCATGTAGGTAAAGACAAAATTTAGCTTTTCTTTTATAACCCATTAGTATTCTATTGTGCATATGCCATAGTTTTTCATCTGTTCTTGAACACTTGAGTTCTTTTCAGGTTTTGTTCATTGAAAATAGTGATATCTTGAATGTAGGAGCACAAATGTGTTTTCAGAATAAAGATTTTTGGTCCCGTGGGTTTTTAGGGATGAAATCACTGAGTCATATGAAAGCTCAATTCTTAGCCTTTTTGAGGCTTCCATATTCTTTGTCCAAAAGTGGATGTAGGTTGCTTTTTCCTCATATTCACACCAATACTGGTCAGTTTTTTATATTTAATGTGCACCAGTCTCACTGGTGTGGAGGTGATATTTCATTGTTTCAATGTGCATTTCCCTGATGATGAGTGACACATAACATATTTTCATGTAACTATTGGTTGTATTCCTTGAGGAAGTTTCTGTTCATAATTTCTTTCCATTTTTGATGTTGTCATTGTTAGTTTTTCTTATATTTACAAGTGCTTTATATATCTTGGACATTAACACTTTGATAGGTAGATAGTGGACAGATATTTTCTCAGTCGTTAG
Organism: Crocidura indochinensis; assembly: GCA_004027635.1. Classification (NCBI taxonomy): domain Eukaryota; kingdom Metazoa; phylum Chordata; class Mammalia; order Eulipotyphla; family Soricidae; genus Crocidura; species Crocidura indochinensis. The sequence goes on along the minus strand of PVKC010012025.1, from coordinate 12,767 downwards.
GTTTTGTTTTTATTCTGTTCATTGTTTCTTTTATGATGTAAAAGCTTCTTAGATTAATATAGTTTTATTTGTTCATTTTTGTTTTATTTTGCTTGGTCGCATTAAATTTCTCTAAATTCAATGACATTAAGGTTTCAGCCTATGTTTCCCTCATTCTGGTGTATGTGTCTGGTCTTGTATCAAGTTTTTTTTTGTTTGTTTTTTGTTTTGTTTTGTTTTGTTTTTATCAATTTTGAATCTACTTTTGTGTCTGCTATGAGATAGAGAACCGAGTTCTCTGTTTTACATGTAATTTAAGAGTTTTCCCAGTACTATTCACTGAAGAGTATTTCCTTGCTCCACATCATACTCAGAGATTCTTTGCTAAAGATTAGCTGCCCATTTACCTGTGTATCTATTTCTGGGTGCTCTGTTCAGAGTATGTCTTTATTTCAGTACCACACTATTTTGATTACTGTAGTTTTATCTTATAATGTAAAGTTAGGGGAAATAACACCCCCTTCTTTTGTTTTGTAATCATTTGACTATTTGCTTTGTTTGTTTTATACTATATAAATTTAAACATTGGTCTATCTTTTAAAATGTTATTGAATTTTTATCTATTTTTATATTTATTGAATTGAATTGAATTGAAAATAATTGAATTGAATCTGTATAATTTTTTGCCATGAAGAGAAGACATGTTACTATTTTCTCATGTCCTCTTTTATTTATTTTAGCAGTATTTTGTGGTTTTCTTTTTATAGATATTTCATTTTTTAATAAGTTGTTTGGTTTTGGAAGAAAGAAATCCATAGAAAATATTTATTTTTCCACAGCAGAAACTTAGGGAAAGAACAGAGGAACAAAAGAGAAATATTTGGGGTGTATATATATATATATGCATATATATATGTTATGTGTAAACCTATATATGATTTCACTCTCAGGATATCACATTAATGATTTAGAAGAACTTAGTTTTCTTAGTCTTCTTCTATTTGATGTTATAATCTATATTAATTGATTAAAAAATCTGTGATCACTTGCATGATGTCCAGTGAATAAAAACATTATAATATTCATGAGAGTTCCATGAAGAAACATGGGTATGGAGGCCAGTGTTATCTTGCATGCAGGTAAACCTAACTGTGTAAAAAAGAAGGATAAAGAAGAGAAAAAAATAAAATGAAAGGAAAGGAATGGAAAGAAAGGAAAGGAAAAAGGGAAAGGAGAAAAAGAGACATTTGGAGAAATGGATTCTCATAAGGCAAAATAATACTGTATAGAGATATTACCAAATCTTTATTAAACCTCATGTTTTCTCTAGTAATCATCTATTATTTTGTCAGTGGTGGTTTCAATCAATTTTTATTAATTACTTATTTATACAACATGGTTATAAAGTTGTTCATTATTTAGCTTCAGTGTAGAATGTATACCACCCTATACCAGTGGACATATTCCACCACCAGTTGCCCCAGTTTCCCTCCCACTGTCCCTCTTGCCTGCATTTGGGCAGACAATTTACTATTTCTTTCTTTCTTCCTTTTTTTTTTGCCTTTTAGGCACTCTAGTTTACAATATTGTTAATGAAAAGGTACAATATATATCATTTTATCTCCTCTGAGCAGCCAATTTTTGTCCAGAGGGATAATTTTAAATTATTATTGTAATAGTGGTCCCTTCTCTATCCTAAAAGGACTGCTCCACTATTAGTGTCAAGCTTCCTTCCTTGGCTCTTCCTCGATATTAGTGTTATACTATCATTTTTTTTCTTTTTTTTTCTTTTTTCTTTTTTCTTTTTTTTTTTTTTTTTTTTTTTTTTTTTTTTTTTTTTTTTTTTTTTTTTTTTTTTTTTTTTTTTTTTTTTTTTTTTTTTTTTTTTGGTTTTTGGGCCACACCCAGTGACGCTCAGGAGTTACTCTTGACTATGCACTCAGAAGTCGCTCCTGGCTTGGGAGACCATATCGGACACCGGGGGATCGAACAGTGGTCCGGTCCATCCAAGGCTAGCGCAGGCAAGGCAGGCACCTTACCTCTTGCACCACCGCCCGGCCCCATATCATTTTTTCTAATGTCCCTAAGATAAGTGTGCTCATTCTATGTCTTTTCCTCTGACTCATTTTGCTCAGCATAATAGTCTCCATGCCCATCTATGTATAAGCAAATTTAATGACTTCATTTTCTAAACACTTGCATAGGATTTCATTGTGCATATGTATCATGGTTTTTTTATCAACTCATTTATTCTTGGTCACTTAGGTTGTTTCCAGATTCTGGCTATTTAAAATAGTGCTGCAATTAACATAACAATGCAGAGAGCCCTCTGCTTTGTGTTTGGGGGTTCCTGGTATATATCCCTAGGAGTTCTATTATTGGATAATCTAGAAGCTGAATTTCTACTTTTTTGAAAAATATTTATATTGTTTTCCAAAAAGGTTGAACCAGTCTACATTCCCATGAGCAGCAAGTCAGTCTTATTCTCACCTCATCTGCACCAGGACATGTTGTTATTGTTCTTTGTCATGTGTGGCAGTCTCTGTGGTATGAGGTGAGATATAATTGTTTTGACTTTCCTGATAATTAGTGATGGGGAATTTTTTTCTATATGCCTTTTTGACCGTCTGTATTTCTGATTTGAGAAAATGCCTGTTCATTTTTCCTCAATGTTTTTTGAATGAGGTCAGCTGTATGTTTTCTTGCTGAGTTTTACCAATGCATTGTATATCTTAGATATTATTTCCTTATCAGTTGGGTATTGAATGAATGATATTTTTCAATATCGCATCATGTCAGCTGCAAATAGTGAGAACTTGACTTCACTAACTATCTGGATGTCTTTGATATATTTTTCTTGCCTAGTTGCTATGGAAAGTATATCTTATACTATATTGAGTAAAAGTGGTGACTTTTTTCTTTCCTAATTGCTATAGAAAGTACATCCAGTATTATATTGCGTAAAAGTGGTGACTTATGCCAGATCTTAGAGAAAAGGCTTTTAGTTTTTCTTCGTTGATTATAATGTTTGCCATGGGTTTATGGTACGTGGCTTTAATTAAATTAAGCAAAATTCCTTTAATATCCATCTTGTTGATAGTTTTAATCTTAAAAGACTACTAGACCTTATCAAATACTATAAAATACCTAATCAAATATTGCTTCTATTGCCATGAATATATTATTTTTATATCTTCCTTTAATGATAATTGTAGAACATTGATTGACCTGTATATGTTAAATCATCCTTGCAGCTCTGGAATGAACCCTAATTGGTCATGTTGAATGACCTTCTTAATAACTTGTTGGATGGGGCCGGGCGGTGGCACTGGAGGTAAGGTGCCTGCGCTAACCTAGGACGGACCTTGGTTCGATCCCCCGGTTCTCCATATGGTTCCCCGTGCCTACCAGGAGCGACTTCTGAGCAAATAGCCAGGAGTAACCCCTGAGCGTCACCGGGTGTGGCCCAAAAACCAAAAAAAAAACAAACACTTGTTGGATTCTGTCAGCTAATATTTCAATGAGGATCTTTGCATCTGTTTTCATTAAGGAAATGGGCCTACTAATGACTTTTGTGTATATGTGTGTGTGTGCTGTCTTTATCTTATTTTGATATCAAGGTGATATTAGTTTTATGCAAACTGTTTGAGAGTGTTTCTGTTGCTTTAATTTCCTGGAACAGCCTGAAAAGGATTGGAAGAAGGTCCTTTTCAAAGTTTTGAAACAATACACTAATGAGTCCATTGGGTCTACACTTCTGTTTGGGGGACATTTCCATTTTTTATTGTTATAGTACTGTTCTGGTATTACATAGCTTTGGGAGGTAACTGAAGTGCAAAATTTATCGATTTTTTCAAGGTTACATTGTTTTGCGGCATGAAGATTCTCAAAGTAAAATCTGATTACCCATTGAATTTCTCTAGCATCTGTAGTGATAGCCCTTTTTAATTTCTAATTTGGTTTATGAAAGTTTCTTTTTAAGTCTTGATAATGATTTATTAAAATTTTTTATTTTCAAGAAACCAATTTTTGTTTTCATTAATCTTTTGGATTGTTTTTCTGGGGCTTCAGTTCATTAATTTTTGCTCTGAGCTTTGTCATTTACTTCCTTTTGCCTATCTTTGGTTCATTTACCAATTTTTAAGCTGTGACATAAATGTATATATGTAGGTCCTTTCTTCTTTTCTGATGAATGCTTCCAAGCTATACATTTTCCTCTTAATACTGATTTTGCTGTGTCCCACAAATTCTGATTATTGGTATCTTCATTTCATTTGTTTCCAAGAATCTTTAGATTTCCTCTTTGATTTTTTCTGTGACCCATTGTTTGGTCAGTAGTGATTAGTTTAATTTCCAAGTGTTAATATTATTTCTCCATTTATGTTTGTAATTGACTTCAATTATTAGTACATTATTGTCTGAGAAAATCATTGATAAAATTTTTATCCTCTTGATTTGATGGAGGTATGTTTTTTGACCCAGCATGTGGTTTACCTTGGAAAATATCCAATGTGTATTTGAGAAAAATTTGTATTTAGATTTGGGAGGATGGAAATATATATAAACATATATATATGTATATATATATATATCTTAAAATTCTCTTTTTCATTTCTTTTTTAAAAGCCAGGATAATCTTGTTGTGTTTTAGTCAAATTGATCTATTAACAGGTGACATAGTGGTTTGGAGTCTCAAACTACTACTGTGTTGTTATTGTTGTCTTTCTTCTAGTCTATTGGCAATCATTTAAAGTATTTTGCTGGTATTGTATTGGGAGTCTATATGCTTAGAAGTGTGATTTCTTTATGATGTGTATATATATATAATCTCCCTTGATTATTAAGAAATGACTGTCTCTGTCTTGTATACCCTTTTTAAAGGTGAAGTCTATGTCATCTGATATTAGTATGCTCACCCCAGTCTTAAGGTGGTTATTTTCCTTAAACATTTTTTCCAACTTCTAAATTTTAGCCTGTTTTTTGCTCTGATGATTTAAATGTACTTCTTGCAAGCAACAAACTGATTCAATTTTACTATTCATCTTACCTTTCTATGTCTCTTAATTGTGAAGTTAATTCATTGCATTGAGAGAGATTATTGTCATGGGATTTCTTACAATGCTTTTGTCGAACTTTAATGTGTTTGGGTGACTTGTATTGCCTTAAAATAGAACCTTCCTTTCTTCTTTTAAGATTCAAAAATTTAAGTTTGTGAATTTCCTGAGATTCTTTTAAATGTGTGAAGCTGTGCGTGTGTCCTTCCTTCAAACCTAAAATAAGTCTACCTGGGTCACATAATCTTGGAGAGAAGAAATAATTCCATTGATTATTTTCACTATATCCATCATAACCTTATGATATGGAGGGTCACTTGTGATAAACCTGCTGTAAATCTTAAAAATGTTTCCTTGTATGAGTCTTTTTCTTTTTTGTTCTTGCTGCTTTCAGTATTCTAGTTCTATCTATAGTTTTTGTTATTGTAATTAGGGTGCTCCTGTTTTGCTTCTGTTTTGGATCTCTTTTAGTTGATAATCTTTGGGCATCTAGGATGTGGTTGCATGCACTTTTCATTCTGGGAAATTCTCAGAATGATGTCTTTGACTATTAATTCTTCATGGAGGTTCATTCCTGGTGCTATTATGTTATTTATGTGGTAAATTTATATCTGAGTTATATGTTTGCCTGCTCATCTATTTTAAGTAGGCTCCTTTCCTACTTTTCTGTTGTATGGAGGTGTTGTGCAGCTCCTCTTTCAGCTCACTGATTCATTCTATCTTCAGCAGCTATTCATCTGCTGGTGAGGCTTTCTAATCAGTTTTTCAATTTTACTAACTTATTTCTCATTTCTGTCATTCTGTTTGAAGTTTTCTTATTTCTCTTCTTATATCCTCTTCAGTCTTATTGAATGTATGCTCCATGATTACTTTGAATTTTTTGAACATGTTCAACATTTTTTCTAAAGTATTTATCATCCTTACTTAAAGACCTATATATAAAAGAGGATTTGTAGGTAGCTGATTATAGTTGGAACTTCATAACTACTCTCTTTGTTCACTAAATGTGTTGGGCTTCTGTCTTGCTTTCCCATTGTGACCTTTGCACAGTGGTGATTTTTTTATGTGATGTGCTGGGGATCATTGACTAGAAGAAATGAGTGTACTCTTCTCTCTGGGCCATTGACCTGGAGCAAGTTGCTTCCTTGATGAAAGCTGATCAGGTCAATTTTCCCCATGCCAGTTCTTGTACCAACATTTTCTACTGAGCTCTTCTCACCACACCAAGCCTTCAATCAACAATTTGAAAGTTTTCCATGAAAGTATAAAATGTATATGAGTATGCATTTTCATGATAATAGTGTTTATAAATGTTCTGAAATTGTTTCATGTGCAAAAGTCTTTAATATTTTCCTATATTACGAGAAGTTAAAGAAAAGATCAGAAACTTTGAGTACAACATTAGAACTTTAATGGGAAAGAATGTTCTAGAAACAAAATGGTGTGATTTACTACAATCAATAGTTAGTACCCAATAAGTATAAAAAAATTAAGTATGAAATTCTCTTGGATGATTGTATTTAATATAGATAAGGAAATAAAATTGTTTTTAGATTTTGCATGCAATAATACTATGAACTAGTTCTCATTAATATTAAATAATACTAAATGCCATTTAAAGTAAAACGCTGCATACATTTAAAAAACGATATTAATTTTAATAAAGCTATATGCTTAACAGTAAGAAAGAAGAACACAGTGGCTATTTTTGTAAAATACTAAAATATGATAGATGTCCAGTTTTCTAGTACTCAGTCAATATGAAGATATTTCATACTAGTTTCTGCCTGAAAATTAGATACTAAATGAAGACAACAGTAATTTTCCTTATCTATTTCAAGAATAATTTTTCCTATAAAATTCTTTCATATTCTGGGGCCGGAGAGATAGCCTGGAGGTAAGGTGTTTGCCTTACATCCAGAAGTACCGTGGTTTGAATGTCAGCATCCCATATGGTCCTCTGTGCCTGCCAGGGGTGATTTCTGAGTAAGGAGTAACCCCTGAGCACTGCCGGGTATGACCCAAAAACCAAAAAGAAAAAAAAAACTGTTTTCATATTCCAATGTCAAGGACGGAGTAAAATATAAAACAGTACCTGTCTTCTTCATTTTCATTGCTTCTCATTCGTTGAAAGTTCTTAGCAGTTCATTAAACTAATTGAGACCAAGTTTTCTTAACTATAGAAACCAGGTAATAATATCTGCCTCCGGACCTCCCAACCACCAACACCAAAGCCCCTCATGCACTAACAGGAAAGAAAGGTAGGTAAGGAAAAATTCACATCCAACCTTGCAAACCCTAGATTGGCAGGTGTGGGGCTCAGGGTCCCCAAGTCACCTCCTAAATTCGAAGTGCACACAAAACAGCCTATACCTCATCCTTCTACCTCTGAACCTAACAGACCTGCATGCCTGCTCAGGAAGAAACCCCAGTTGGGGGAAAATCCCACACCTCAACCTCCCAGACACTAGCTCAGCAGGGGTGAGGTAATCACCTGCTGAATTCCTAGCGCACAAAACAGCCTCTTCTCCCTCATACTTCTGCCTACAGACCTCTTAGCCACCAACAGCAAAGCCCAGAGAGCTAGCACATGAAAGAAAGCCCACAGTTCTGCTGCCCCAAAACCTTGAAGACACTTTCATTTTTACCAGATGATTCTAGGCAGATAAAGCCTAACACTTTTTTCCCTTAGAAAATATACAGCCCACAATCCAGAAGAACAACCCAAGAAACTAGTTTTCAACATCTTTATCATACTTTGGTAATGTCCTTTTCTAGAATAAATAACCCCCCCAAACAGACAAACTCCAACCACCTCTTATACAATGAAACACACCACTTTCTTAAACACCCGGAAACTCCAGCACCCCAACCCAACCAATGCAAAAAACAATGGGGAAACTAAGGAAGACAACCAGCAGCTGGGAATAAAGAGAAAACTCCTAGCAAATTGTCATGTCCTCCAATGTACACAAACTGTAAAATGAGGACCTAAAATCAGCATTTATTGTCTTATCAATGAACTTCAAGGAATCACTAGCCAAATTAATTAATCTATAGATGAATAATTCAAACTCAAAGTCTATCAGAAAATGCTAGAATCCAAACAAATGGAACTAAGGGAATTAAAAAAAAACATACTATCAAGCCAAAGTAGAAGAATTACACAGAGAATTGGATGAATAAACTTGAAAAAAATACAAGTCAACAACAACGAAGAAGTCAATAAAGAAATGAGAGACAAAACTTTGGAATAAAATGTAAGATACTTAATGAACAAAGACAAAAGAAATAATCTACAACTTATAGAAATAGCAGAAGGGAAGGAAAAGGGAAAAAGAAAAGAAGAAGTAGTAAGGGAATAACAGAGAATTTTCACACTCTCTGGAAAGAGACACATGTACAATCCAAGAGGCCAAAAGAGTACTAAATAAATAAAAGAGTACTAAATAAAATAAACCCTAACAGGACAACACCACGGCATATAGTGATCCAAATGGCAAAAAATAAAAATAAAAATAAAAAATAAGAGGGATAAATTCGTAACCTCAAGTACAAAGGAAGAAATATAAGAATCAAATCAGATCTTCATTTGAAAGAATTCAGGCAAAAAGACAGTGGGATGACATATTTAAACTACTAATGAAATTTCAACGTAGTGTCCACTATCAAGCAAAACTCTCATTTACATTGGAGGAAGAGCTAAAAACTTTCAGACAGCAAAGGAACTCACAATATTTGCACTAAACAAACCAACCCTAAGGAAGTTACTGAAAGAGCAATTACACAAACCAATGCCCAATTGTAACAATAGCAACCCAACACAATATAATGGCACAACAGCCCACTCTGTAAATAATTTCCTTAAATGTTAACAAACCAAACTCTCCCATCAAAAGGCACAGAGTAGAGGATTGGATCAGGAAACAAAACCCAGATATTGGCAGCCTGCAAGAAACACACTTACAGATTCAGGGTAGAGACAGACTAAGAATAAAGGGATAAAAAACAATTATTCTAGCTGCTGGAAAACAAAAGAAGGCTGAGACAACCATACTTAGACCACATTGCATTCAATGTCAACAAAATACGTATAGACAAAGATCCACACTACTTATTGATCAGGAAAATTTGATAACAGTGGGAGATTTTAACATGTAATTATCACCATTAGACAAAACATTAGCAAAGACATTACAGCCCTAAATGATTAACTAGAAGAACTAGGACTAATGTATCTATACAGGCCTTCTTTTATTTATTTTTTTTAGGGAAGAGCACACATGCAGTTCCCCACTACTATAAATTAAGCAGTCAAGTTTCCCACATATGGGGGAATCGCAGGGGTCAGCATGCCCGGAGTGCAATGGGTAAGCCTCATCCTGGGGAAACCACCTTCTTGATCATGGACTCGCTCCTGCCAGGTAAGTATTATACAGGGCTTTTTATCCCCAAAAAGCTGAGTATACATTCTTCTCAAGTGCACATGGAACCTATTCTAAAATAGACCATACATTAGGAACAAATCTAACTTACATAAAAATCACAAATGTAAGAATTATATCAAGCACCCTATCAGATCACAACATAACAGAGATCAAGATTGACTGATAAAAGAAGATGTGGAAAAAAATCTAACATCTGGAGACTAAACATGCTGCTCAACAATGGCTGGATAAAAGAGGAGGTCAAGGAAGAAATACAAAGATTCCTTGAAACAAAAGACAACATTCTTTCCAAAATTTATGGGACACAGCAAAGTAGTAATTAGGGGGAAACTCATAGCAATAAAGGCCTACATTAGAAAAGAAGAAAATGACAAAATTTACAGCCTAAGTGACATCTTAAATTTCTTGATAACCAATAACAAAGGAACCAAAATAAAAGCAGAAGGAAAGAAATATTAAAAAGGAACAGAAATCAAGTACATAAAACAAATAAATCATACAAAAAATTAATGAGACCAGAATTTTTTTTCCTAGAGAAGAAAGAAAAATCATAGCATTTTTACATTTATTGGTAACTGGTGAGCACAAATTAGCAATGATTGCCTCCCCACCATAGTCGCCCAATAGCTCTTCTACCCTTCTAGATGAGTTGAACTAGAAACTCATAGTCGGGGCTCCCAGACTATTTATCACCAGCATTACTAAGACCAGACCTAGGTGGGTAAAGAATTAGCCCTGGGGACACATGCATAGTCTTAATATAGCGAATAGTTAGCCTGCCCTGATTACGGCAAAATCAGAACAGCAAGAATATTCGCAAGAGAATTTGTGTTTTTTTTTTTTTTGAAAGAATCAACAAGATAGAAAAACTACTGGCAAGACTCATAAAGAAATAAAAGGATAATACTCAAATAAGCCAGATCAGAAATGACAGGGGAGAGATTATAACAGAATCCCAAGAAATCCAAGACATCATAAGGTTTTATTATGAACAACCAAGCTCAATTAAATAGAAAACCTAGAGAAATGGACAGATTCCTGGAAAAATACCACTTTCCTATATTTAATAAGGAGGAAGTAGAAAGCCTAAAAAGGCCAATAACAATTAAAAATTTAAATAGTAATTAAGAAATTCTCCAAGAATAAAAGTCCAGGATCAAATGGTTTTACAGGTGAATTCTATCAAACCTTTAGAGAAGAGTTAATACCATTGATCCTTAGACTTCTCCAAAACATTGAAAAGATGGGAATCCTCCCTAATTGTTTTTATAAAACTAATATCATGCTCATTCCCAAAGCTGACAAAGATACCACCAAGAAAGAAAGCTACAGGCCAATATTACTAATGAACATGGATGCAAAAATCCTTACCAAAATTTTAGCAAACCGAATCCAACAAGACATCAAAAAGATTATTCACCAAGACCAGTGATTTGTTATCTCTTCCTATTTATCCCTCTGTACTTACTATCAGTTCGTAACTCCTCAGGAATCAGGACCTTCTCCCTACCCCAGTAAGTTGCCACATGACCTCAAAGTGAAAGGATACCCTCTCAGCTTCCCATTTCTCACCCTGGCAAGAAGCTACAGTCACCAACCCTGCTGCCTCATTACATACAGTCATTTTTCTTCCATCCCCCTCAAAGTGTACTTTTGCTTGCTACTGAATTAAGCTCCAGAGAGACCACCAGCATGAGGACACTACCTGATCCCTGACTGCAACAAACCCCTTCTCAGACTTCATAAGACCATTGTGTGGGATGAAAATATGCCCTGAAACTTCTCCCCACCTCATACTATCTTAAGAGATTTAATGGAGATATCTATATTTTTGTATATTTTTCCTTACTGCTTATAATTCTTAGTTTATTTCCATATGTAGAGGTAGCCTCCACCATTCTTGTTTTTCTTATTTTTGATTGTTTTTGTTCTGATTAATAGGAAATTCTATTAGAAAAGTCTTGCTTAGATTAAGAGCTCAGGTCAAAACCAGGGCACAGATATTATATAGCTTGTTATTTTTACCCCCAAATGTACCAATAGAAGCAATGTTCTTTTTGTATAAAATGGGGAAATCTTATGTATAGAAAGAACTTCTTATATAATATGGATAAGAACCCATAAATTCTATAATGCAGGACTGCCTTCCACACTGAACATTTGTCATGAGGACTTGACTTAGACCCTATGTGATTGAACATCGACTATCTAACCCTGAACCCCAGATCCCAACATTTGAACTGGCACAGTTCCCTGCACCAATACCAGGAATCAAACTCATGCCAGGGGAGGCCCTAATACCACTCTGGTACCAATTTGCACCAGGGTAAGTTCATATGGCACCTTGATGAAGAGGCAGCAGCAACAACTTGATCTAGGAGTAGGTTGCCCTATCTCACCACCTAATGGTGAGATGAAATCAGAAGACCCTTTGTCCTTGGCTTTGTGCAAAAACCAAGATCTCTCTTTAAGTACAGAAGACTGACTTTGACAACTGCAACTGAGCAGAACTTTTCCTGGAGCCAAAAAGAAAGACCTTGGGATTTGACAACTAACATGCCCAGAACCTGTAGTGGATCTCATGACGGTATGCTTCGAGTGTAGAGACACCCTGTACAATTCGGCCAATGGAATTTCCTTTCTAATTTTCCCAACTTTTACTGTGCCTATAAAAAAACGTTGCCCAGTCTTCCCCCTTTTATTGTCTTTTAATTTTTATCATATTTGTAGCTTCTAGATAGGGGATCCCACCTTTTTTTTTTTAACCCATAGATCATTAATAATCTTGCTCTGCTCATATTCTATGTCTTCTTACAAGGAAAAAGAAAAAAAAAGTGGATGGAACCCAGGATGGTCTCAGGATCATTGAGTGGAAATAAAAATAATGGTCAGATATAAATACCCAAACCAAAGTGAATAACAATATAATCAAGAGACCAAAACTATAACAAGCCATACACAAAATGGACCTGTTACAGTAGCAGTCCAGGAGTCTAAATGTAGAATTATGAGATGCATTGGGAACTATGGTGGACAAAGAACAACATTGGTAGTGAGAATAGCCCTAAGACACTGTGAAAGACTTGTGATTCACATTGGTCTCAATAAAAATTGAAAATAAAAATACATCAGAAAGAACTGTAGCCTAGGAGAATAGCTTCTAGATTTTAGAATTAATAATATGTACTCATTTATAGCTTTCTATTCTTTTTATTTATTTGTGAAATTTTTTTTCTTTTTTTTTATTTTAATCATGGTGGTTTACATGATATTCACAGTAATATTC
>PVKC010012024.1:0-24128 GCA_004027635.1 Crocidura indochinensis | reverse complement strand
ACAAACCACGGATTAGGGAGTAATCCAGTGGAAAAGGCCTGCGCTCTGATGGGTTTGGGCAAGTCCTCTCCCTCTTTTCAATTCGAGAGTGTTTCATTCGTGAGCTGCAAAGCACCAAATATTTCCTATGCAGCGAATGATCCAGTCTGCAGATTGATGTCGCTACAGTACTCGAGTAGCTGGCATGCAGCAGGCCTCCATCCGACAATAAATGTGAGTGCTCTGCAACTCGTGTCTTGCATATAAAAAATAATGCAAACAAGTCATTTCCCTTTTCCCAGTGAATTCTGCACAGCCTCTTTGGGAAGAAAGCATATTCAGACCACCACCTCTGTAAAGAGGGGGAAGCCCAATGCTGAGCGGCTGCTGCGAGCTCATTCACATGGCTATTAATCATACAAGAGCTCATTTATGACAAACACAGGTCACTCCCTTTGCATGACAAGGCCTATGGGTCCACAGAGCCCCATTATCCCCCCCAAAAAAACCCAGAGCATTGTGGGAGACACAGGCAAAGCCGAGTGCAGGCACACAAATGGACATTGTAAGGTTGTTTGCACAACCCTGCAGTGCTCCTCATGGATTTCCTGCCAAGGAGACATTTGGATCTCACAGAATAGGCTGCAGACATTTGCTCACTCAACATGGCTGCAGACAGCAGCTGGAGAAACCCAGGTGCGTGGTGTCCTCTGCTGGCCCTCCCAGGAATTGCGGCCCAGAGATACTGAGAAAATTTGCTTAGCGTTGTTTGCATTCTCTTCATCTTCATCTTCAGCTTTATCCTTTGGAAGGATGGCTGGAGTAGGGGAGTAAGAAGATCTTTCTCGGAGATCTCAGCCAGACAGGGCAGAGATGCAATGCAAAGGCCAAGGGACCAAAGGACACAGCACTGCCAAGGTTTACCAAGGTCACCCCAAACGGTGTTCAGGGATCTCCAGGGCCGCACCTGGAGATTCTTCAGGGGACCATGTAGTTCTGGAGATTAAAACCGGGTTGGCCACATGTGATGCAAATGACTTAACTAACGCCTTGACTATCTCTCCAGTCCTGTCCTTTTCTTATGAACTACTGTTGTCCAACAGCTGTGAGCTTTGGAGTTCAGAAAATCCTACTTTAATTCTCAACGGATTTATCCTCAATTAATTCTCAGATTAATTCTCAAGCTGTTAGTTGTAGAATGCTGGGCAAACCGTGTGGTTGATCCATTTTTCCTTTCTTAGCCAGAGCATTGGCCAGATAGAATGAATCTGAGCATTCCCTGCCCTATCTTCCTCTGCAGATAACCCACCCCACCCTGCTTTCAACAAATGTTTTCTCCACCCCCCAACAGCATTAGCCCATGATCTGTGAGACTAAGAAAGGAAATCAGCAAGAGGACCTCTAGGTAATGTCTGTTTAACCTGCACTGGTGTTTCGGATAAAAACAATTTATCTTTTGGGTACATTTTCCCCTCCAAATTGTTCTCTTATTATATAGCAAATACTGTGTACTGGCCTGGACAGTACTATTTGCACCATCTTGCACCCTTTCAGGAATGCCTGGTCTTTAAGGTCAGATTCAACTAGAAAGAAGGCAGGGTATAAGCATGCATAACATTTCAGCTCAGCGACCAGAGTACTATTACAGTGGGTAGAATGTTTGCCTAATATACAGCCAACCTGGGTTCCCCAGCATCCACTATAGTCCTCAAAGAACTGCCAGGAGTAATTCTTGAAAGAAGAGCCAGGAGTAACCTCTGGGCATAGTTAGGTATGACCCAAACAATTAAAATAAAAAAGTGAAGTTTCAGCTCAGTTAACCTTTTTCACAGATAGAAGAAAGGCCTGGCCACTCCATGCACCCCCTTAAAATGAACTTGGAATCAGTCTTTGAAGTCCATTATATCGCAAGAAAATTATGATCTGGGATTTCAAATTCAGCTCAGTCATTGATGGCCGAGGCCATTGTAATAAATGTATTTTACAATATTCACTTAGCTTACCTGAGTTCCCTTGGCATTCTGAGTAAAACAAGGAATTATTCAACCTCTCCAAACGTGGGCTTAGCAACAGAAGACAGACATAGTAAGTCACCAAATGCTAACTGCAGCCATAATCACTACTACTATATGTTTCTCTTTTTTTTGGGGGGGTGGGGTTTACGGTTTTGAGGCCACACCTGGTGATGCTCAGTCAGGGGTTACTCCTGACTATGAGCTCAAAAATCGCTCCTGGCTTGGGGGACCATAAGGGACACCAGGGGATCTAACTACGGTCTGTCCTAGGTCAGCCACGTGCAAGGCAAACACCCTACCGCTGAGCCACCACTCTGGCCCCACTATACGTTTTTCTTTCTTAATTTTACTCCTCCACCCTTCGCTCCTCAGAGACCACAAACTACATATCCAAGATAATGCTTTGACTTCTTACAAGATCGATGCCTTCACAAATCTTTCCTAGATCAGGAACCATTGATTCCATGTTTTTTGACACAAAAATGTCCAAAAAGAATTATGTGATCTTGGGGCCAGAGTGGTGGCACAAGCGGTAAGATGTCTGCCTTGCTTGTGCTAGCCTAGAATGGATGGCGGTTTGATGCCCCAGCATCCCAAATGGTCCCCCAAGCAAAGGGTGATTTCCGAGCGCATAGTCAGGAGTAACCCTGAGTACCACCAGATGTGGCCCCAAAACAAAACAAAACAAAAGAATCGTGTGATCCTTGACATCTCTGTCTCAATCTCCATATATTGATAACAAACCTCCATAATCTGTTGTCAGGATGCAGTTTATATTTGTGCTCCCCTCATACCATACCAGAGCCCTAGACCAAGCCACAGCTTTTACCACATATCTTCCCTGTCACTTCCAGCTCCTAACCTAGCTCCCAGCTCAGTTTCAATTTACTGCCCACTGCTCATCTGATTTCCTAAGCAATAGCTCAAAGGCTGGTTTTAATATTGTTTTGGGTTTTGTTTGTTTTGGTCACATCTAGTGGATTTCTAGGGGGTTACTCCTGGATCTGAGGCTTCAGAAATCACTCCCAATAAGCTCAGGGACCATATGAGATGCTGGGAATTGAACCCAGGTTGGCTGTGTGCAAAGCAAACTCCCTCCCTGCTGTACTATCACTCTGGCCCCTGAGGGGCTACTTTTATGGCTGTATACTGTCTCTTCTTGGTTTAAGCACCCAGGAACTTCCAGTCTCATTTGACAGTAAAAGACTCACTACCCTAATTTCAGTCACATGGGTTGGGCTATGTCCCCCAAATGTTCTTCACTTCCTATACTTTTCATCCCTCACTCTGTCACCTGGTTAACACTTCTATTTCCATGAACTTTCCACACACTTCTTCCTCACAAAGTTGAGTCTTGTCCCCATAAAGTAGTATCTTGCTAGTTATTTTGCCCTGAATACTGGCCCCATCAACAAATCTACCAGTTTTATTTCCCAGGTCTTTATTCTGGTCTTTTTTTTTTTGCTTTTCCATAGAATGCCTCCTATCCACCTAGTCCAATCTAGCACGTCCCAACTTCCAATCACTCTCTCTTTCATTTTAATCTCTATTCTCAATAATGTGATATTCCAAATATCACACTTGGGTCTGACACCTAGGAAGAAATCCACATAGATCACATAGACAAAGAGAACCTTCATCATAAACACAACTGCCACGGACTCAAAGTGGCTCTAAGATCATTTGGTATTGTGCTTTCCCCACTATCACTTGTGCAAGAATGGAGGGAAATGATCACTTCAGGGTATGGAGAAATGCATGGTCGGTGAACATGTTCCTCATGGATGTCAGCCTGGAACTATAAAATGGAAGGGAGACTTGGGAGAATGAAAGAGAGAGGTTAGGAGAAGTAGCTAAGGGTTGATTTATATAAAGCTCTGAAACCAGAATTCAAAAGTTTCTCACTTTATCTTGAGGTAATAAGCATTTTAGGGCCTTCAAGAGTGTTAAGAGGTTTCCTGGATAGCCCTGAGCCTGAGTCTGTTAATGCCACATGCAGGAAACACAAATTGCATCTTCATCCCATATTTTTCTTTTCTTTTCATTTTTTCATTTTTTTTTTTGGTATGGGGCCACACCTGGTGATACTAAAGGGTTACTCTTGGCTATGCGCTCAGAAATTGCTCCTGGCTTGGGGGACCATTTGGGATACTGGGGGATCGAACCATGATCTGTCCTAGGTTAGCTGCTTACAAGGCAAATGTCCTACCGCTTGCACCACTGCTCCAGTCCTTTCATTTCATTTCTATCACATATTTGTCACAGGGCCTTGAAAATTGTCTTTGTCTGTTTGTTTTTGAGCCACACCTGTTGATGCTCAGGGGTTACTCCTGGCTATGTGCTCAGAAATTACTTCTGGCTTGGGGGACCATATGGGATACCAGGGATCAAACCACGGTCGGTCCTAGGCTAGCGCTTGCAAGGCAGATTCTTTACCTCTATTGCCACCGCTCTGGCCCCAAGAGAAAGATTTATTAATTTTCTTGGAGCCTCGTTCCTACCATGTGTAACCTGCCCAAATTAACAAGGGTGATCTGGGAAATGCTTCCTGACATGCAACATTCTAAAACTTAAGACTGTGAGAATTCAGAATGTCTAATGAGCTAAATTTATTAAAAATGAGATGGAACTTCCACTTAAGAACTAGAACTGTACACTAATAGGTCGGGGCAATGGAACTTTCCTTGGTTTTGTTCCTTGAAGTCCTTTTGGGTTTCAAATGACTTGCAAAAGGCAATGATGTTAGAATTTCTGCACTTCTGAGTGTGAAAGTGGCTCTGGCTGCCATCAACGTGGAATACAGGGATTATTTTGGGAAGAGTGGTGATTTGGGAATTAGGTGAATTGATTAATCTACTGAGAAAAGTTTTTTCTGGCCTTTGTGGACTTTGAAACAAGAAAGCTCTGATATGCTGATACCAATACCCAATGTATTGAATCCTGAGTGTGATGCCAGACAGTGCTTAGCTGATCTCTGATCTCTCACGCACCCAGACATCTATGTGACCAATCTCATTGCCCTCGGAATTCAAGAAGCAGCTGAGGATCTGTCACAGTTCCCATCCTAATGAGCCTAAATCAGCTCTCAGCACAATGATTATAACAAAAAAATTATAACATTAGTTAGGGCTGTCAGTTTGGGGGAAAATTTTTTTGTAAACATCCAATCTGTATCCATTTGACTTTCCAAATAATTTTCCTGGGATTATGAGCTCATGTCAATCCAAAATCCCAAGATTTTTGAAATCTACTACATTATCTAGAAAGAAACAATAGTTAGTTGGGATAAGTAAGAAGAATTTGCAAATCTTCTAGAAATCATAGTATAACCCCAAATTCTGTTTAACTAGCAAGACTAGATTTTCTCGATTTTCTATCTGGTTATTTCTATTTGCCTCATTTTCTTTCTTTCTTTCTTTCTTTCTTTCTTTCTTTCTTTCTTTCTTTCTTTCTTTCTTTCTTTCTTTCTTTCTTTCTTTCTTTCTTTCTTATTTCTTTCTTTCTTTCTCTCTCTCTTTCTCTCTCTCTCCCCCCCCCTCTCTCTCTCTCATTTTTGGACGACATCCCGTGATGCTCAGGGGTTACACCTGGCTGTGCACTCAGAAATTGCTCCTGGCTTGGGAGACCATATGGGACAGCAGGGGATTGAACTGCAGTCTGTCCTAGGTTAGTGCGTTCAAGGCAAACACCCTTACAAGTTTGCGCCACTGCTCTGGTCCCATTTGCTTCATTTTCAACTGAATTTAGAAGGTGTCTCAGATTCATCCTATTTACTCCCAGTTTAAACTGATGCCTTCTTTCATATTGTTCTGATTTGGTATGTGAGTGAGTGTGTGTGTGTGTGTGTGTGTGTGTGTGTGTGTGTGTGTGAGAGAGAGAGAGAGAGAGAGAGAGAGAGACAGAGACAGAGAGACAGAGAGACATAAAGAGACAGAGACAGAGAGAGACAGAGAGAGACAGAGAGGGGGAGGAATCCCTACAAATCTGTATATACAGTTTCTTTAAAAAATAGGGCCAGAGACATAGCACAGTGGTAGAGCATTTGCCTTACACGCAGCCAATCCAGGACAGATAGTGATTCGAATCCTGGCATCCCATATGGTCCCTATGCCTGTCAGGAGCCCCTGAGCACCACTGGGTGTGACCCAAAAACCGCAAAAAAATATATTACTCACAAATATTTGTTAAACTGAATGGGGAGAGAGAAGGAGAAGGAGGAGGAGGAGGAAAAAGAAAAGAAGAAGAAGAAGAAGAAGAAGAAGAAGAAGAAGAAGAAGAAGAAGAAGAAGAAGAAGAAGAAAGAAGAAGAAGAAATAATCAAGGGAGAGGAAATGATACATAACGTCCTACTTTCATACATAGTTTGATAAAGCTATGACTAGTTTCAACATAGGAAGACTCATAAGGGGTGACATGTCATACTTAAAAAAATTTTAATATGGTGATGGGAACGTTGCACTGGTGGTGCTCCTTACATGACTGAACCCAAACACAATTATGTATGTAATCAAGGTGTTAAAATAAAATATATTTTAAAAAAAGGAAAAAAAAGAAATTAAAACGTAAAAAAAATTTTAATATAATTTTTATTTTGATCATAGTGGCTTACATATTGTTGACAATATAAGAAAAAAAAAAACTGGGGCCCGGGAGATAGCATGGAGGTAAAGGCATTTGCCTTCCATGCAAAAGGTCATCGGTTCGAATCCCGTTGCCCCATATGGTCCCCTGTGCCTGCCAGGAGCAATTTCTGAGCACGGAGCCAGGAGTAACCCCTGAGCACTGCCGGCTGTGACCCCCCCAAAAAAACCAAAAAAAAAACAAAACAAAACGAAGATTAAACTATGTCATTAATTCTTAGTATTAGGCCCAGAGCACTAGGAGAGGCAGCAGAAGGCAGCAGGAGCCATGAGTCCTGCAGTTTTTTCAGCAACCTGACAGAGATCATTCAACAGGAGGGACAGAGTCTCCTGCCCTCCAGCACTTGTTAGGAGGATGTGGGGGAGATGAGGAGCTTTATATACCCTCCCATCTAGCAGTAGTTATAAGGGGTGAGGCATCTTGTAGCTGACATCTTTACCCTTAAAGGGACAGTAGCTCACGTATGGCTGGCCAGGGGCCATAAGAGTCTCAGTTTCATACCACTTTTGGAAGTGGACCCACATGGGTTTGTCTCTAAGTCAAATCCGCGTCCCAGAGAAGCAGAAACAACTGCTATACGATGTCAGCTCTGAATTCAATGTCACTTTTTAAATTCTGCACACCGATGATCTCATTTTATTCCTCTTCCCAAGTAGCCACCTAAGTAAGTAAATTTAAGAGTTTCTAAAAAATGCCTTCTGTGAGGAGCTTGCAGGTCCTCATTATGTACGCTAGAGGGCACCCTCATAACACATTAAAATTGCTAGCCCCAACAGGCTACTTAGCACAAAAGCAGAAGTTTGGAAAAGGACAAAGCAAATCAATGTCAACATCTTGAATACTTTTTCAAGCATCAGTCCTCTGTTGAAACAGGTTCTCAAATTCAGAGCATAATAACCCATGCTCACTTAATGTAATAACTCAATGTGTGTTAAGGTCATTTCTAAAAGCCTGGGCCTTGATCAGTTTGCCAGAAATGGAGCCATGACATTGGAGAAAGAAAAATGAATAGATTCAGCCATTTGGCTTGCTCTTCATCCTCTCTGGCCTTTTCCATTACTTTGTTAAATCATGTTTTCCACCAAAAGAAACATATTTCTTGTGACTGAAGCAAGTGGACTCCAGTGGCAATGCATAAAGAGTAAAAAATATAAAAGAGAAAAAAAATACCTGAAATCCTATCTTAAACTTATCAACATTCAATTGCTATAGCTCACTTTAATGCAATGCCTATCTAACATATTCAGGTTCTAGAAAAATACTCTGGAAGTACAAATTTAGGTAGGTAGCCATAGTCTATTAACAGTCAGGGTCCCACTTGAGAGACAGACAGGCAGACAGAAAACCACATTGCTTACACGGGAGAAGCTTCTGCAGGAAACTCATAATACACAGAGAAGGAAGCAGGTCAGCTGTGGAATTTCTCTGTTTAGATGGATCCACCAAGATCACAATTAAACCAAACAAACAAGCTCACCAAGTTTATGTCCACACTGAAGTTTAAGTTCAGCTCTGCTCAGCTGACTCTGACTGATTTAAAACTTTACACAGCAGCGTGAGCTGCCAGACCACCGGTATACAACCACTGATGACCTTACCTTTCATAGCCCTGCCCTCATGGCCCAAAGGGCAGGCAATCCTCCAGGATAGATCCAGTGCTCTTAGGCTATTTCTAATGCCACTTCAAGATCACCCTTTATGTTTGCAAACACTAGATCAGTCCAGGCCAGCTAGAAGCCCAGCTCAACAAAATAATCTCAGGTTGAGTGGTGGTCAGTAGCCTGTGAGAAACACAGAGGTGATGGGACAGACTAGTGGTTGTACATTTGCCAGCCAATGGACTTGGCCATACATTGGTTAGTCATTGACCCAACTAAAGATGTGAGGCACCATGACAGTGTCTGCTTTCGGTCATCTGGTATACCAAGTCCTCCATGGCTTTCAGATAGACCACTGTGCCAGGGATTTCCCATGTACCAGTCTGATCTGAGTGGGTGTGCTTACTTGGCACAGAGAAGAATGAAAAGGAAATGTGGCCGGATATTTGCTGAGTTTCCACCGTGAGCCTGACCTAGACTAACTGCAGAGCCTAGGCCCCCCCCACCCCCCAATTCTAGGCCAACATGGGAGCTGAGTCCATTTCCATCCTACCTCCCAACCTCAGTTTCCTCGCCTGGAAAAATGAAATGCAGACAAAGGTTATACCTGATGATATCTCTAAAAGAGCATGTGTTAGTGACAGTCCTAAAGCAAAGCTGTCTCTAGACGTCTTAGGGAAAACAGAACATTCAGGTGTTCAAAGGCAATTTTGGCTTATCTATGGAATCCAAAAAGGGGTGGGGGGAATAAGTTATTGAATGGAACCAGGAATTAATCTGGTCCAGGAAGTTAAAGCCCACAGCACCATCACTGCCCAGGATCATAACCTGCCATGGCCCAGAAGGTGTGTGGGTACCTGTCCACCCTCAGCCCATAAGGAGTTGTCATGGGGACATCTGAAAACAGTGTCCCCTTGATTGCATGCTTCCCTTTCAGTCTATTATCACTGTGTGAGAGGAGTCTCAGAGAGCCGTGCCGTCCTGAGGGCGAGGTCTGCAGTGGCATAGAACAAGCAAAGCTTTGTGAGGCCTGCAGCCAGCCAGGCCATGGGGCCTAGGCCGCACACAGAAGGGCCTGTGCTCACTCGGCCCTCAGCAGCAGCGGGCAGAGGGGTGCGGGCAGAGGCATCCCAGCAAGAGCCTCCTTCTGCCCCATACCAAAGTTGGGCTAAGTAGGAGCTCCCCACCTGGACTGGAGGATACTGCTCCCTGATTGGCTGCAAACAGGTAGAGTGTACCTGGACCGGCCCCTCTTTCTTCCCTCCAGCAACTCTTCCCTCCATTGGAATTCTTCCTACTTCCCATTTCTAAATCCTTCTCAGGCAGCAATGCCCTCCCCCACTTGTTTCCCCACCCAAGAACCACCACCATGTTCTGTCACTGGCACTTTCCCCTGCTGGTTTGCCACCCTTCTAGTCTCTAGTCTCTGTGATTCAGGAAGGGTTCTTAGGGTCCAGAGAGGGAGGTTAA
Organism: Crocidura indochinensis; assembly: GCA_004027635.1. Taxonomy (NCBI): domain Eukaryota; kingdom Metazoa; phylum Chordata; class Mammalia; order Eulipotyphla; family Soricidae; genus Crocidura; species Crocidura indochinensis. The sequence continues at coordinate 14,425 of PVKC010012024.1, read as the reverse complement.
AAACTCGTATTTCTGCCCTGAAACTCTAGCCTTCTCCATGCCTTCTGCACTCATGAGAGGCGCCATAGACACTGGATCACTGGGTCCATTGCACAGTTCCCCAAAAGGGAGTTTAGTGGAGTCCTAACTGAAGCTTTCAAGGAGGTTCAAGATGGCTGACCTGGAATCCTACTAAGTGCTGGTGTAGGGGAAAGTGAGGGAGTCCTGACAAAATGTCATTCCCATCATTGGCAGTTGTTTCCCATTACCATTCTGTTAAGTTGGCTTGGTAGACAAAAGTACATGGTTAAAGGTCAGAGAAAAATGCTTACATGGGAAAGTGGCATTTTTCTTGCCCATATGAGAAAGACCTGAGGTGACTTGAGATCTGTGTGCTCCAGGAAGCACTTGGGCCAAGGAAATCTGTATTCATTTGCACGTTTGTAGGGAGTAGGACTGGAGTTGGGGGTGATGCTGTTTTCTGGACAGGTTTGGAGCTATAGAAGCTACTGGTAGGGGCTGGAGAGATAGCATGTAGATAAGGTGTTTGCCTTGCATGCAAAAGGACAGTGGTTCGAATCCTGACATCCCTTATGATCCCCGAGCCTGCTGGGGGCGATTTCTGAGCTTAGAGCCAGGAGAAGCCCCTGAGCGCTGTCGGGTGTGACCTAAAAACCAAAAAAATAAAAAAGAAGCTACAGGTAGATGAACTTCTCTTTTTTTTTTTTTTTGTTTGGTTTTTGGGTCACACCCGGCAGTGCTCAGGGGTTACTCCTGGCTCCATGCTCAGAAATTGCTCCTGGCAGGCACAGGGGACCATATGGGGCACGGGGTTCAAACCGATGACCTTTTGCATGAAAGGCAAACGCCTTTACCTCCATGCTATCTCCCAGGCCCCAAGATGAACTTCTCATAAGCAAAAGTGGCTCAATAGGGGTTGTGACAAGGGGTTCCTCCAGCTCAGTTTCCTCCAGAGCTGATACCTCCTTCAAGTCTCATTCCACAGGGGTTTTGAGCCCTCATGTTACTGAGGCTATTCTCACAGAACACCTGAGGAAACTTTTGTGAGAGGGTCCACACTGCCCAAGCTCACTAATTGGTGGGAGGTTGACACAGACCAACAATGAGCAGTTTGGCATCTGTCCAAGCTCATAGAGGCCACTTGCTCTGAAGACTCACTTAGCACAAGGGCCACTCAAAGTGCACTCTGACACACCTTCTATGCTCTGTCATTTCTTAACGTTGAGGACACAGGCCTCTGCTAATCCCATCACATTTCCAAGCTCTGCTTTACGTACAGATGGAAATGTAAGAAAAGCAGTAGCAGCCTGCCATTCTCATCTTCATGGCCTGTCAACACAGCCCAGGCTCCAGAGATGAGAAGAGACAGGGTTGGCATGAGGCAGGAGTTCAGGGAGGCCCTACTGGCTCTGAGAAGCATCACTTTCCAAGGCTCCTTCAGCACTCACTCTGTGAAACAATCCCTACAGTCTGCAGCTCTGTCCTGACCCAGTTTCCTTCCTGCTTTTCAGGTCAGGAGAAATTCTTCATCCTGGGGCCATAGGCTGGCAGCTCACAAATACCAACGTGAAAAGGCAGACTGTCAGCCAGGGCTGGTCAAATGTACCGGGTCGAGGATCCTATTTTCTAATGCAGAGAAGTGAAATGGCATCAAGGAAGCCAGAGTTCCTGAACCAAGGAGCAATGGGCAGAGGCTGGAGCTATCTCAGGGTTGAAGTTTCTTTCACTTGCTGATCTGGACTGAAGAAGTGAGAGGTCTAGGACCCTCCTGGCAAGGGAGAGGGACTCAGTGTGAACCTCATATGGGGATCCTGCTGGAGCATGCATGTGGAAGTCTGCAGGATTCTAGAATTCTCCTCAGGAATAAGGACAGTTAAAAAGAAGGCGGCCTTGAAATTCACACAAAACTTCTTCATAGAGAGGGAAGAAAGTGGCCACGGTCAATGAGGACTTGGTGCCAGAGCCCTTCCTTCTGTCCTTCCTCCTCTTCCTTCCTAGGTTTGTTCTTTTCTTTTATTTCTCTTTCCTTTCTTCCTTCTCTTCATTTCTTTGCTTCTTCCCTTCCTTTTATTCTTTCTTTTCCCTTCCCTTTCTTCCTTTGATTCCTTCCCTTCCTCCCTCCCTTTCTTTATTTTCCCTTTCCTGCCTTACTTCCTGCCTTCATTCTTTCCTTACCCTTCCCTTCCTTCCCTCCCTCCTTCCTTCTTTCTTTACCCTTTCATTTATTCCTTCCTTCCCTTCTTCCTTCTTTCCTTATCTTTCCCTTTCTTCCATTCCTCCCTCCTTTCCTTTCTTTTCCTTTCTTTTTCCTTCCTTCCTTTTCTCCTCTTTACCTTCTCTTCCTTCCTTTTCTTCCTTCCCTTCGTTCCTTTCTTCTTTCTTTATAGTCTCCTTCCTTCTTCCTTCCTTCCTTCCATCCATCCCTCTTCCCTCTCTCCCTCCCTTTGGTCCTTCAGTCCTTCAGCCCCTCCTTCCTTCTGTCCTTCCTTCCTTTGATCCTTTGCTCCTTCCTTCTATCCTTCCATTATAATGCATGCCACTCTGAGGCATGAGGACTGTGGAATTTGGAGAAGAAATAAATTATATCCTGCCAGGCTCCCTACAAAGGTTTCTGTAGGGAAGCATTTAGTATGGAATTTAAATGGCATAAAGGACTACAGCATTTCAGATCAAGATCACAGTCTCACAGTCAGAGCAACCAACTCTAGGGATTTGCCAGACACTAGAACTTAAAGGAAGCACTTTCTTTTCTTTGAGTCACATCTTCTTCCTTACTTTTCCTTTTCCATTTCCTTTTTCTTTGTTTTGTTTTGTTTTTTCAGGCCACACCCATTTGATGCTCAGGGGTTACTCCTGGCTAAGCGTTCAGAAATTGCCCCTGGCTTGGGGGGATCATACGGGACCCCAGGAAATCGAACCATGGTGATCTTTCTTTGGCTAGCACCTTACCTCTAGCGCCACCTCACCGGCCCCTCCATTTCCTTTTTCTTTCCCTTTTCTCTCTTCCCCATCTTTTCTCCCTTCCCTCCTCTTCCTTTCCCTGTACCTTATTATTCTCTGTACCTTATTATTTTTCTTAAGAGCATCAAAATATATGCATACTCCTGCAGGGTACAACCAGATTCTAGACAAAAAATTGTCAGAGTATGCTCATATTAAGGCCTATCCTTAAGCAGAAAATGAGAAGAAAAAAAATCCAGGTATCATGTCTTCCACTTAGCTCACTCCATCAGGAAGAACAAATTGGTCCCCAGGATCAGAAGACAGACAGCCTTGACTCTGCTGAGGATAAGTGGTCCTCTAAGAAGAGAAATGAAGAGAGTTTTTCATGGAGATGTCTTTGTGTCCCCAGGGCCTGCAACCCTCTTCACTTGATCTATTTACTGTGAGATGTCTAAGCCAAGAACAAGATGTTTACAAAAACAGGGAAACTCTTTTTGGAGGGGGTGGGGTTTGGGCCACACCCAACTGGGCTCAGGGCTTACTCCTGGCTCTGTACTCAAGGACAACTTCTGGTAGGGCTTGGGGGACCATATATGGTGCCAAGATTCAAACCCAGCTTGGCTGCTTGAAGGCAGGTAGGTGCTTTCAGAGCTGACCCTTATGCTTAGGTGCAAAACTAAGAAACCTTTAATTCATAAGTTGTTTCATAAAGAGAGAAGGATTCTTGGAACCAAAACCAGCTGCCTGTCTGGGAGTAAAAGACTCATTCCCAGGAGAATAGTGCAGACACCGAGAGGAATGAATTAGTGTCTGCTGGTACCAGATTGGGCTGAAAAAGGCTTAGAGAACCTATATCTAAACTCCATAGACAGATGCAGGCCAGAGTTGTGGCAAACACCGTGTCCCAGGATCACTCTTCTTTGCAAGATCTCCTTCTTGGTTGCCCCAGAGTTCTACTAATTTACATAGAGAGTGGCAGGCAGTATGCAAAGCAGAAGAGGAACCAATTGAAGAAAGCTTGAGTCCTAATCAACCAATTTATGAACAAGCTTTCTGGTAGTCTCTGAGCTTTGACTTCCTCTTCTGTGGCAGGCACCAAACTCCCTCTTGGAACATCAGCACCCAGGAGAGCACTGAGCTAGACACATCTGGCCCTGAGAAAGTTTCTTCTACTTGCTACAGCTTCTAGCAAGTGACACAGGAAGTTGTCAATACTTCTTTAAATTCCACATTTAATCACCATGATATTCCACTTATTATGTATGCACATATATACTGGCACCTACATATAACACATATCCACATGTATATATATGTACATATACATAAATATAGACACATCGGCAAACACAACTTTCTTTCTCTAAATATACTTACAGAGAGAGATACATATGCATATATATTTTTCCTCCATGAGAAAGGCAGAAAGATAAAAATAGGTTTCCAAATCTCCTCCAGTTTTCACTGGGAAGAAGAAAACCCAGTTCTCTATAAAGCCAACTTTTTCCCCCAGACAGTTTTGGCACAGTCTTTTCTGTGAAAGCAGAGTTTTTGGAAGACAGAGAGAGATCTCTCTCCCACTTTTTCTACTTCTTTTCTGCTCATCCTTATCATTGTCCACACACACACACAGACACACACACACACACACACACACACACACACACACACCTCTATACGGTCAGAACAGAGGTGGACTCAAAAATTAATTCCTTTGATTATTTTTAGTCACTCTGGGAACAAGGTAGGAGAATGAGGAGGTGGCTACTATTTTTTTTTTAAAGCAGAGTTGCAATAGCAATGCATGGCAATCATCCTGGCTTCTTCTTTCCTACTGCCATCACACAGGACTTCTGTTTCATACTAGGCATGTCTCCCAATTTCCAACCCCTATACATCCTGTAGCACCCAGTTCCTCTGACCCCTCTTGGCTTGCCTTCTCCAACTTCCACACACATCAATGTAGCCTTTTTCTGCTCTTCCTCAACCTGCTTCTGGGACAGGTGATCCTTGAGCTTGTCACCATCTGAGAAACTCCCTGAGGACCTAAGAATGTTTTTAATGTTGTGCTGAAAAGCCTGGGCACATGGAAAGTGGTAGGTACTCAGGTTTTCCCTGCTGAATATAGATGTAGTTTCTGAATTTTCTGTATATTTGGTCTTTTAGATTCAATGGAGAAAGAAAGAGAGGGAGCGAGAGAGAGCCAAGAGGTAGTTATGAGTGATTTGTTTTCTGACTTGAAGAAAACATCTCCAGACCTAACTAACACACACCTAATAGCATGGATTTGTTTGTGCAGCAACCAACTCCCTACTTTCAGAAACAAGGCTCAAGCTCTGTCCATTTCTAAAAGTTCCGTCCCAAGTTCCTACACAAGAAACAGTGCCATGATTTCACCTTTGCTCGGCAGGTGCTGGAGCCCAGGTGCCTACACCCACTTCTGACAAGCATTTGGATCAGCGGCTCTGTAGGAACTGATTGTATAGCTGCCGAAATGGTGATCTTCTGACATCCATGGAGTATATCTCAAAGAAACTCTTTTAGAGAACAGGGTCCAATAAAATTAGACCTTTACTTCCAAAAGCTGCAATATTTTTCAGGTTAGCCATCTACAGCGAAATAGCTGTGCACAGTGTTAAGACGTCTAAATCTCTAAGATTTAGAGTCAAGGCAGTTGGGGTGCCCTTTCAGCTTCATCCTTCAGAAAGGCAGTAACATGAGTCTTGGCAGATAGTCAGATGTGCCTCACCTTGCTTCCCATGGCTATAGCGGGTGGCAGGGAGACCGTTTTGGTGGATGATTTTTCCTCTTCCTGGCAACACTTTCCCTAGAGTCATCTATCTCTCTCCCCACTCTACTGTTTGATTTCTCTTCACCTCCAAAGCCCCACAATCCCTGTGTCTCACATTCACCCATCATTCTTCCCCAATACCAATTAGCAGGTATTGTGTCTCCTGGAAAAACGTGATGTGGGGGCCCGGGAGATAGCATGGAGGTAAGGCGTTTGCCTTTCATGCAAAAGGTCATCGGTTCGAATCCCAGTGCCCATATGGTCCCCCGTGCCTACCAGAAGCAATTTCTGAGCATGGAGCCAGGAGTAACCCCTGAGCACTGCCGGGTGTGACCCAAAAACAAAACAAAAAAAAAAAGAAAAAAAGAAAAACCTGATGTGTCTAAAAGTCAGGGCTGGCTGGAGACCTTGTTCACTGCAGCATCTAGCTCTGATACTGCCTTGGACCAGCTGCTCAGATGTTTTCTTGGACCACACTGATCCTCCCTCAACCCTCTAAATATTGCTTGGCCAGCATCTAGATGAACATCTTCAAAACTAATTGGGGGGCCAGGGCAGATACAGGTAGTACCACAAATACAGCATTTGCCTTGAGTGAGCCCAAACTGCATTTAATCCCCAATATCCCATATGGTCCCCTAGCACCAAAAGGAGTGATTTCTGAGTGTAGAGCCATGAGTAAGTACCTTGAGCACTGCTGGGTATGGCCCCAAAACAAAAACAAAACAAAAACAAACAAAAAGAATCAGTACATTAACCAGTAGAGAATGTTCCAGTGGAAAATTCCCACTCTAGCATGTTGGTTCCACCCTGAACACACGAGGACAACTGTTCATTTTGCCCTAATTTTTCCATGCAGCTTCCCCAAGCTGGCTTGACCTGGTTAGATTCTGGATCCAGAGTGGAGCCAAGCTAATTAATGGCCAATACAAGGGTGTGAGTGAACAGCTAGTACTCTATTGAGTCAAGAGCCTCCACCCTTTTTCCTACTGTGGGCTACTTGTCTCTAGAATGCACTGAATTAAAGGGAAGAAGGTCAAAGAATCTCTAAAGAGCCACCCAAAACATAAAAACTTCTGAGGTGGGGCCAGAGAGATAGCATAAGGGTGGGGTGTTTGCCTTGCATGCAGAAGGACGGTGTTTCAAATCCCGACATCTCTTATGGCCCCCTGAGCCTGCTGGAGCGATTTCTCTGAGCGTAGAGCCAGGAGTAATCCCTGAGCACTGCTGATGTGACCCAAAAGCCAAACAAACAAACAAAAAATAATCTGCTGAGGTATGTAGTAGACCTGCAGCCCTTTCTACCCTCACCTTTTCCCACCATATACTCTCTCTTTCTGCACCATCCTTTTCCAAAGCAGATGCATAAATCCAAGCACATTCCAATCTCAGAGACTTTATTCTGTCTTGTATCTCTTCTTCCTCATTCCTTCTTCAAATATGGTGGTTCAAGGACCTACATGGAGCCTCATAAAACAGCAATGCTGGCCCCTCAAATACTTATCTCTATTTGAACTCATTTATTTATTTTACCACCACAACAATGCTGCCTAATATAACATATAACCAGTTATCTATATACTCATGATTCCCTGGTCTCAACAGAATGCAAACTCTATAAGAACAGGAATTTGGTTTGGCTCTGGGCTGTATCCTAAACAGCAAGAATGGTACCTACCACACACACATACTCCATAAATACTAGTCAAGTATATGGCTGACTGGAGGAAAAAAAAAATCCCACAAGGGTGAATACAGCAGCCAATGCCTTGATCTCAATGAATGGGTACTGGTAGCCTAACCATCTTGCTAAGCACCAAACCAGGAGGTCTCCCACAAGTTAATTAAACTAGCTATCAGGTCTTTTCTTCTGTGACTTAGAAGTAATGCTGGTCTGGGGTGAAAAAGCTGCTTAGGAAGGGGGGGGGGGTCAGTGTTAGTATTCCATAGAATAAATGAGGGGATAGTGATAAGCTCTGAAGTTGATATAACAAAACAAATTCCACATGAGGTCAGTTTCTCCAGGGTAACTAGCCAAAACTTGGAGAAGGGACATCGAAAAGGAGGACTGACATTCAAAAAAGTCTCAGTTTCTCTCGTTTGAGAAAGAGACTCAAAATGCGACTTCGAATGACAGAAATAAGGCTGCTCCCTAGATTTAGACACAACTTCAAAAGGAACCCCAAGGGAGACAAAACTATAGTGCATCAGCTCTAAATAAAGTGTGGACAGGAAAAGAAATTACAAAACAAGAAACCATGTGAAGATATCACTGCTTTGGATTCTCTGTATCTGCCTTCAATATATGATATGCTTTCCTCCTTACAGATGGAGATCAGAGATTTCGTCATTTCAAAAGACCAAGACAAAACAAAGTAGAAAACCGACAAAGCCAAAGCAAAACACTTGTACTTTGACTATGAACCTGAGATGACAAAGAAAGGGGGCGGAGAAGGTGAAGAAAGTCTAATGAACTGTGCAGGGCTGTGGGAGGTATCTTTATATGTGCATGGTGGCTATGGTATGGCAGTAAACATTCTGAAGAGATGTGGATTGTACCCTGAAAACATCCATAGTACTGTAAAAACACATTATTTGCATAAAAAATAAGTCAAATTATTTTTTTTTACTTTTTTTGTGCCACACCCAGGAGCACTTAGAGTTACTCCTGGCTCTGCACTCAGATATAAATCCTGGCAGGGTTGAGGGACCACATGGGACACCAGGAGTCAAACTTGGGTCCATTCCAGGTCAGCCTCATTCAAGGCAAATGCCTTACCTCTGTGTTATTACTCTGGCCCAGAAGTCAAATTATTAAAGTAATAAATGACAGAATTGAGATGAAACATCAGGTATAATTCCCAAAGTTCTCCTTTCTCAGAATTATACCATCTCAGGGATCCCTCGAGGGAAAAAAACTAGAATAGAAAGATAAGCTTATCCCACTTAAAAAAAAAATGAGAAGTTGAGTATTAGGAATGAGCCTATGCTAACATGATCCTGGGAGCTCAGAATTGGAAAATACCTTGGAAAACACCTGATCCTGCCTTTTGGACTGTGCTCAGGTTTATGTAATGACTCTGGTTTAACTTTTCAAGGAAACTCAAGACAACTACATTAAAAGAAAGAAAAGAGCAGCAAGTTACACTCCAGTCAAAAGTAAAGGGGAAAAGGTGGTGGCCATCCGGCGGATCTCAGATGTGTGGGAGCACTGGGTCTGTTTCAAGGGAGGAATTACTGTAACTGAGTCCAGGAAGTTTGTGTCTGTGTCATGTCCCCCCTGAGCCCCCTCCCAGCCCAGTCATCTGGGAAGGAATTTACTGTATCACATCCAACTTTAATGAAGAAGTAAATATGACCCTTTCCTCGAATAGAAGGAAAAAATATTGTTCACTGCTGATTTTGGAGAAGGTGAGAGAGGAAAGACTGTGTTGACAAGTGAACCAAGAGAAAAGGGGGGGAGGCTGGCCTTGGAGAAGATCTTGGAGGAGAACTGGAATTGTCTCTAAATATACAAGCAAGTGAGACGCAATCGCATCTTGAGCCTGAGCCCTAATTTCCATCCTGAGGATACTTGAAGGATGAAGCTCCTCCAAATCCAACATGGCCAGGAAGGCCAGAAAAGACGCCCCATTGGGCTTCAGATCAAACCAATTCTGCAAGGCAAGATCTGTGCCAAACTATAGCTCTAATTTCCTCTCCTGCATGTAGTTTTCAGCTACTCAATTTCATGCCTACGTGCCCAAATTAAGACTCAAGATGGCAACAGCTCCCACTCAGAACACTGTTATAGACTAGCCCGGATCCTTTAACTACCTTAGGATTGCAGCTACCTTTAAATGCACATGATTATTAATTATGTTTCTCCCCTCTCCCTTCCACCCCCATTTCCATTATGTGGCTGGCTCCAATCAGAGAGGAAAGATTTAGAGCAATGACCATCTTCAATATGTCCAGGTACTCCGCAGGTCTGCAGAGCCCGTGTACCTTCACTCAACATACCGGCTGGTCTTTGTGCTATTCTCTCAAGGCAAAACCAACTGTTTCTTACCTGGAGAAATCTCTTGTGATTCTGTTTCACCAATCCAGGCTGATGGGCGGAACCTCAGTAGAGCAGCTGTGAGGCCAAGGCAGGTCTGAGGCTCTGCAGATTGAGACTGTGACCTCCTAGAGTGCAGTGGCTCCTCTGTCCTTAAGTGAATGATAATCCGCTGAAAGGGAATGCAAACCATGTCACTAGGGAGAGGTCATTTCCTGCCCTTCCTCTACATAACTACATTCTCTAAGGAGAGCAAAGGCCCAGAATCACGGATGAACAAGGCTGGAAGAAATCGAGTAGACCACCTTTGTGAATGCCTTTATGTCCTGGTGCAGGAGCAGTTGCAGAAATTGAAGCTGAGAGAGTAGAGAAGGTGCCACAGTGGTGCAACAGCTTGCGAAGGAATCCAGGACAGAACTGCAGAATTGACCTTCAGTCTAAGGCCTGCTAGAAGACTTTTTTTTACAGAAGCCACATGTCGGGCTTGTGTCTTACACAAGTGGTCACTGACCTCGGATGGGAAGTCTCTTTGCCTTTTTTTTTTTTAATAGATTTTGCAAAAAATGGAGGTGATGCTTTTCCCCCAGGTTGCTGTTCTTGCACTTTTTTGTCCTGTGACTTTGGGGAGCAGGATTATTGAAGTAGTCCATCTTAAAAAGTAGTCCATTGCAATCCCCACTAGAAAAATACTGCACAACTTAGCACACTTTGGAGAATTGGGGTGCTGCATTTCCAGCATTAGGGGCATAGACACCCATCCACAGGTCAACCTCTCAGTCTCTGTCTTGCCTCTCTGCTACTGTTCAGGAGGAACAGTAATAGTCATCCATGGACTCTCTGGGGAGATTGCTGGCATGATGCTTTGGCTACTGTGCGGTAGACAAAAGGGAGTTCTCATGTAAATGAGAAATGAGAAGCAAATGATAGCTCTAAAGGGTTAATCCTATCAAAGTATTTTCCTAAAATCTTCAGAAATTCTCCATGGGTACCACTAACCTCATGCTCACTAAGGGAATGCAGTGCAGCTGGAAAAGGGAAACAGATTCCCAAGCCCACATTTAAATTTTGCCCATTAAAACTGAACTCTGGCTATAAGGCCGAAACTCTAGTCATTGTGTTCTTTTCCCAATGTTTCCACTTCGTGGTGGAGCGTGCTTTGAGGGAGCAGTAAATTGCTGTCAGATCTGAAAGCATGATTCTTCTTCAATCTCCCTTCTGACAGCGGACTCTAAAGGCCACGATTTCCTGCCTGCCGTGCTCACAGACTGGGCTCACGTGCCCCAGAAAAGTCAGGCTGGCCGCAGCCCTGAGAGCCATCAGGAAATCATGATTATCAACGCTGGGTGCTTTGTTCCTGTTCTCAGACAACAAGCAACAGGGCTGGAGAAATGGGGTGGGGGTGGAGAAAGAGGAAGAAAAAACAGGAAGTGCGGGGGGGGTGAGGAGGGAAGGAAATGAGAGAGAAGACACAGCAACTTTGAAAGTCCTTGGCCTGATGAGAAAGTGATTTCTGGACTGACATGTGGGGTTGGCCCTGCCTATAGGGGGAAGAACCAGTCACCGTGGGAACTGTGGGGAGAAGGCTGGTTGCTTCCAACTTGGGGTTGCCACCCATAAATTCCCACCACAGAGCACAGCATGAGGAAATGGGAGCCCAGGCATAGGGCTGTTTGCCAGGACATGAAGAAGGCAGATTTCCAAAGAAAGATCCCAGGGGAACACCAGTCTCTTGCCTCTTGGTTGTGGCTGAGAGGACAGACATGCCACAGCAAAGACCTGGAAAGGATGGAGAGGTCACTACATGGATGGAAAGCCAGGAATCCTACCCCGTCCCCACCATTTTTTTTTCCACAAATGTTCTCAGTATTGCACTTATTTTCAAGGTCTATGACTGGGGTTTAATTCACCCACCCAGGTGCACCAAGGATCGCCTTTGTTGCCTCTAATCAAATCTAAGAGGGTCAGACTGGGAGGACAAGGACTACATATCCTGAAACTACTAAAGTCCTTCCAGAATCTTCTCCCCTTCACTCTAGTCACTTATTTAGAAAGATCTTTGGAAGAGTTTCTTAGCTCCCAACGAGTGTTGAAAAAGAGAACAAGGTCCTGGATGTTGAACCATCACACAAACTGTTGACCCTACCCATAACTTCAAGCCACTCTAATACAAAGAAGTCTACTGCCTCCTGATGAATGCTGGAAAGGGAGTTGAAGAGCAGCCGAGCGAGCTCTGTGCAGACACCCCTCAGATACCATCTCAACAGAGTCTCTTCTATCTCAGCAGTCCCCCAACCTGGCCATGCACCTGGAAAAACCACCACCAAATACATATATGCATAGAAACAGGCCTTGAAAGCTTCTGAGGGTTTCTATGTCGCTACTTTGGCTTTATTCCACAGACCAGCTCTTGGATGGAGAACTTGGATCTGGATCCAGCACTCCTTCTGTGCCCCATTCCCGCCCCCTTTTAGATACCATCACAGAGGTCCTGTCCTGGTGGGGCTTGTGCCAAGGATCTGCCTTGGCTTCTGTAAATCATCCCTCCAGCATCCAAACAAACTCCCAACAACAAAAAGCAAGCATATCTTTGAGAAGAGTCCAAGCTTTGGGAAGTAACGGCTGGGGGTTTCCTGTTTGACTCACTCCAGGGCCAGATGTCCATTAGAGAGGACAGAGAGCAAGTGGGGAAATACACTTAAAACTCCCACACCACATCCCCACAACCAGCATGACCTCACACAACACAGCCCTAATTTGCTGCCAGGCTGAGGGATGTAGCAGCTGCTATAATGCCCCACCCAACCGGCTCAAGAGTCACCACAGATCTTCCCGCCCCAATTTTGTAGTCATTCAGCTAGTGAGCCGCCTTCCCCTATCTTGTTCCTGTGGTCGTCTTAAGAGAGGAACAAGACAGAAGGGGTAATGACCCCATTGAAAAAAACAAAACAGCTTATACATGAATGGATCTAGAAAGTATTAATGCTGAGCAAGGTGAGTTAGAGGGAGATGAATAGATATAGAATGGTTGCACTCATTTGTGGGATATAAGAAAAATAAAAGACAGTGTGGTAATACTACCCAGAGATAATAGAAATGAGGGCCAGGAGGACCAGTCTATGGAATGAAACTTGCCACTCTTAGAGGTGAATGCAATTAAGGTAGAAAAGGGTCCACTATGACAATGGTGGTTAGAAATAATCACTCTGGACAAGAACTGAAAGCTGAAAAGAGAAAAAAACATCTAATACAGAAGCACAAAGGCATGGGAGAAGGCAGGAGAGGAAAGTGGGAGAAAAACTGGAGACATTGGTGGCAGGAAATGTGCACTGGTGAAGAGTGTTGTACACTGTATGACTGAAAATTCAATCATGAACAACTTTGTTTTTTTTTTTTTTTGGTCTTTTTGGGTCACACCCGGCAGTGCTCAGGGGTTACTCCTGGCTCCATGCTCAGAAAGTGCTCCTGGCAGGCACGGGGGACCATATGGGGCACCAGGATTCGAACCGATGACCTTTTGCATGAAAGGCAAATGCCTTACCTCCATGCTATCTCCCGGGCCCCAACAACTTTGTTACTATGTGTCTCACAGATTCAATTAAAGAACTCATTTATTAAATAATAATAGTTTAAAAAATTGCTAAAGTCCACATATATAAAATGATTTATCTAAGGTCTCAAGAAGATTTAGTATCTTCTGATTTCAGAACAATGACCTGTGACTTTTTCTGGAAACCAATAAGGACAAAGGCAAGGAAAAAGTTCTAATCCACAGTATGCTTTCTACTTTTTAATGACCCTGGTTCAGGGCAGGAAGTGGGTTAAAGAGTTCCTGTTCAAGTGCCAGAGTGATAGCACAGTGGTTAGGACACTTGCCTGGCACAGGGCCAACCCAGGTTCAGTTTCCAGCATCCCATATGGTTCCCCAAGCTCACCTGGAGTGATTCCTGAGAGAAATATCAGGAATAATCCATGAGCACTGCTGGGTGTGGCACAACAACAACAACAACAACAACAACAACAAAAGATCTCTAGTTCCCTCTAGGTGACAGGGACTGCAGACGACAGAACCAATTGTCAGCCTTCAAGCTGAGCAGATAGGGGAGCTCAAGCCAGGGAGGAGGGAAAGAGTTGACCTAAACCAAGTCCCAGCTAAGCAATAGCCAAGTCTGGACTCTGAAGCAGATGGCAGTGTGGTCTCCTTTCATGCCCAAGTTCCCTGACCAATATTAAGATAGACATAGCAGGCTTTTAGGTAATAAAATAGCCCCCATCCATGGGGAACTCTGTGCACCCAGAGTTTGTAGCATTGCGCCATTCATCTGGCAATGTCCTGAAATCGTGTAGCCCCTCCCAGCTCAGATTCCTCTTGTTCCCTTTTATCCACAGGAATACGAGGCTCTTGACCAGGGATTGAACTTCTGAATGCTAGAGCCCCAGATTTGAGTTCAGTCCATCTGGTATGAATTCCTGCCCTAAAATCGCCTAAAGGATGAACAAAAGGAAAAGAAAGAAGAAAGAAAGAAAGAAAGAAAGAAAGAAAGAAAGAAAGAAAGAAAGAAAGAAAGAAAGAAAGAAAGAAAGAAAGAAAGAAAGAAAGAAAGAAAGAAAGAAAGAAAGAAAGAAAGAAAGAAAGAAAGAAAGAAAGAAAGAAA
>PVKC010012023.1:0-24145 GCA_004027635.1 Crocidura indochinensis | reverse complement strand
CATTCATGTCATATATAGCTTCACCAAGCTCATTTGAAGTGATCACTTGATGGAATCAGAAAATCCTGAGCATGGCAGGATATGGACCAAACCTCTAATAGTTGTGCTTTTCAAGAATCAGAACAACTTACTCACTTTTTAATCTATATAATAAATTATAGTTAATTACTGCAAGAACATAGCACTTAGCTTAATATAAATGATACATATGTACAAAATAGCATACTATCTATTATTAGTTAATGCAAATCTGAAGTTGATTTTACTATATTGGTACCATTTGAACAGAAAGCTACTTTTGGAAGTTAGGAAACTATTTTATGGTTTTCTATCCAATTCATGATTTCATAATTAAGTTAAATTATTACTGTGTCTAAGAAATAGAATGAAATATTTGTTCAAACTCTTTTCTGACATTTTGATGTAAGCCAAGAGGAAGGTTCTATGGGTAGAGTTCAGAGTTGAAATAGTTAACTGACAAGCATGTCTTATTATAAATCTTGATATTTCAAAAAATATCAAGAGAAACAGATATTTTGAGAAACTGTACTTTTCCATTTAGATGAGTGCATGGAAAGAAAATTCGCAAAATACATAGAGGAGATGAAAAAGAATAACTACTATCAATGCCTAGTAATATTTTTGGTGAGTGAGTTAAATTTATATATACTTGGAAAGTTGCACATGTGAATTTTTTTTCATTTCTTTCCCATTTGAACTTTATTGTTCAGAAGAACTATGAATGCAGAAAGATTATTTGGTTAGTCTAGATTACTGTGAATACACTAGGATACTCTCCTACTTTCATTCAATTGTTATAAAAATGATAATTAAAATATTTTAAACTACGTAGATATTCTGAAGAAAGAAAAATATAACAGAAATTCAAAACAATTAATAACAACAGGTCGTAAGGAGTTCAGATATCAAAAGTGGAAAAAAGCTATGGGAGATTCACTGAATCAGAGTAATAAGGAAAAAACTCTTAGCTGGCAAGAGATGAGTCATGCTGGAATTTTAACACACACACATACACACACACACACACACACACACACACACACACACACACA
The DNA here is from genome assembly GCA_004027635.1 of Crocidura indochinensis. Lineage (NCBI taxonomy): Eukaryota > Metazoa > Chordata > Mammalia > Eulipotyphla > Soricidae > Crocidura > Crocidura indochinensis. The sequence continues at coordinate 23,072 of PVKC010012023.1, read as the reverse complement.
CGCAAATTTGACAGCTCCACAGACAATAGTTGCTACTCAGTCAATAGACTCTCAAAATGTAGATATAGAACCCCTCTTCCCCAAATATGGGTCAGGTTTCAGTCCTCCAGATTCTTGAATTGATTATCTGAGTTTGCTACAGGAAAAAAGTGCTGAACCTTGTATTAAAAATGGATTTTACAGAGTCAATATAATTTAGAATACATAGTTTGCATAGCAGAAACTATTCAATATAAATGGGTGAGCATCTATATATCATTGAAATGAAAATAATAAAAGTATACACATGTTAACACAAAGTTTTTCTAAAATAAATGGATATGTCAAGGTATAAAGCACAAAGAAAACTCAATAAGTTAAAAACAAGTCAGAGAACTGAACAAATAAAAGAACTGATTTATGAGAGTAAGAAAATATTACAAAATTTTTCTGAGAAAGATTGTTAAAGTGAACGTTCTTAAACAATTTGAAGGGATAAAAAAGAAGGTACAATATTTATAAATTCCAAACAGGACATTATTATTCATAGTACATGTAGATATGAATATACAATGATTTAGATATAAAAGTACTGGTGAGAGATCTTGAAAAATTAAAATTGTTATCCAAAAAGGAAATAGATATGCTAAATTTTAAGAGTCCCAAGAGTAATAGTCTTACTAAATTTAAGGTGATGATGAGAAATGGTCAATATAGAATATAGAATAAAAGTTAAAAGATAAGAATGATAATTTTGAAGCTCCTAATATATAGACATAAAAGAAATTTCAAAGTAAAAAATTAAAAACTAAATTTTGAGAGGTAACATTAGAAAATAATAATAACAGAGGCATATCCAATTTTGAAATTATTTTTAATTTGGTACTTATAATTCTTTTTCTTTTTGGTGGGGGTCACACCCGGCAGTGCTCAGAAGTTACTCCTGGCTCTACGCTCAGAAATGACCCCTGGCAGGCACGGGGGACCATATGGGATGCCTGGATTCAAATCACAGTCCTTCTGCATGGAAGGCAAATGCCTTACCTCCATGCTATCTCGCAGGCCCCAGTACTTATGATTCTTATTTCACTTTATGGAGTCCTCTTCTTCCTCTTTTATTTTTCTCCTCTTTCATATTTTCTAAATAAAATGCCTTTGCATCACTTAGAAAATGAATGGGGCAGTCTTTGTTAACAATCAGTAGAAGATTCGCTACATGAATTAGCAGACATAAGTCTAAGATTAAATAAAAATAAACACGTAGCTCAAATCATTGGAAAATTACCAAACAGAAAACAATAATTCTTCAAAGCTATCAAGGAGAAAAATCAGAATTTTTAAACAGAAATAACAGTTAGTAGCATAATTCTCAACAAGAAAAATTTTGAAACAATTTAGATAGCAATAGTAAAATGTCTGAAAGTAAAATCAAAATGAGATTAGGGATATGGGTCAAAATGATAAGATACTTGCCTTAAATGTGAGAGGGCAAAGATTTGTCCCCAACATTCTTTGTCCAGACCCAGCCAGCATCTCTGGGAATGGCTCCAAAGCTCCATCAAGGTGTCCCCACAAATAATAACAACAATAAGAACTCACAGCAAACCTTGAATTTTTATATGCAAGTCAATTACTTTTTACAAGAGTGTTTTAAAGCAAAATGTCACATTTAGAATACAAAAGTTCTCACCATAAATAAATGTTCACAAAATTTACTACTAAAGTTAACAGCATTATGTGAACCCAGAAGCACGATCGTGATGTTAGAAGGCAATAAAATTTGTGTTTGAAAATATACATTTTAAAAGGTCAGATTACAAAATTTTAAAAAGTAACAAAATATGGATGTGACAGTCTAAACCAAAAGGAATTTGAAAGGACTTTCAGAGGGCAGTAAATAACCTTATTTTGATGTAAAAATAAGGAAGTTAACTATGTATAAAATGATACTGAGTGATATTTATTTATTCAATACACATTAGTGTAATGCTAATAATTGTCAGATAGTATCTTAAGTCAGATGAATTTTGGCCAATATTCAGTATAAAGTGTTAGATTTTTTTTTGATGGAGGTAGTGGAACTGGTAAATAAGTGTGCTCAGGATACACTCCTTGAAGGGCTCAGACAACCATATGTTGAGCCTGATATGTAAAGCAAGTGCCTAATCCAATATACTAACTCATTAGCCCCAAGAGTCAAATATTCATAAAAGAGCAGTGGTGGTGGAAAGACAGTGCTATCAATGCTCTCTGACCTTTTTAAAGCTTTCTCCACCTCTCTGTGACAATGAACATGAAAAGAAGTTTAGAAAAATGCAAAAATATTTTAGCAAACCAGGTTAATATGGAAAATATCACTTTATCTCTTTATTAAGCAAAGCCAGAGAAACATTAGCAGGAATGTACTATAGGTTCATAAGAAAAGACAATATCTCACCTGACAATTCTAATCTACTAGAAGAGCTAATACAGGAAGACCTAGGAGGATTGTTGGGAGATATAATTCTGAGTTCTAGCATGGAAAAAAGCAGAGTCCACTATTGACATGAACTTCTGAGACTAGAGAGAGTTGAAAATGGAAATTGGTAATTATTTCTAGTATAAAATTGTCTAGGTCTTCTTTAAAACTGCAGTTAAAGAACTTGAGGAAATATTGTATATGATATCTAATACAAAGATAAGGGACTTCTTGCCAAGTTCCAGTGACTCAATAACAGTGAGCAAAAGCAGTCATGATTAAGGAGCCAGAGAGATGGTGCAATGGGGGTAGGAACCTTGCCTTGCATAGAGGTGGCTGAGGACAGCAGTGTGTGGTCCTAGGACCCCCAAAATCTACAAGACATTATTTATCTTCTAAGAGGTGATCAAGCACATTTCTAAAGATTACAGATTTTGATAAAATTTTGCTTTAAGGGCCAAACTTAGTGGTGCTCAAGGTTTACTTCTGGTTTAATTGGGAAACATCATGGTGGGCTCTGGGTGCTGGTTTCATACACAGCAAGCATTCAACCACTGTACTATCATTTTAGTCCCTGAAAATTATTTGCTTTACTAAAAATAGCTTCATTATTTTAACATTGAGAAAATTGTATTGCATGAATTAATGTTTAAATATAGTCTTAGATCTGGGGCTGAAGTATGGGATCTTTACCTCTGCCAACATATGATCCCTTTAGCTTTCCTGGGTGTGGTTCAAGAGAAATCCTGGTGGCCTCTGAGACACAGCAGTACCAAAATCTTTTGCCCTAGCACAGAACAACCTTTTTGATTGACTATTGTGAGGATTGACCCCGATGGCCATTGAACAATGCTTGAACTAACAAATAAAAAAGAAAAGAGTTATCATTAAATTGAACTCTGAGTTACATGCAACATTTACTTCACCATGAATAATCTTAAGAAACTGCTAGAAACAAGAGCATCTACGAGATTAGGAACTGGAATCTCACAACTTGGCAGGGACTACTATGAGAGAGCTATGCGCCTATCTTAGGCAAAGTTGACTGTGTATTTCGTACATATTTTAAACTCTTCACTGCATACTTCATTGTTCCTGAAACAATACATATGAAGTTAAGCTTTTCCAGTATATAAATACAAGGCTATTAATGATGCAAACAACAAACAGATAACTTAGATAAATATTTTTTGGCTTAAATAAATGTTGTTTAGAATGTTCATGGAATTAAATATACTGAGAAATGTTTAATGTTGAACATTTAAAAATAACATTTAAAATTTTCACAGCACTAAAAAGATTTTGGGGAAATACAAATCAAAGTTACAGAAAGATTTAAACTCAAAACTTTTTGCATGGCTATCATAAAGAACCCCCAAAAATAACAAATCATGGTAAGGATGTGCTTGTGTGCTATTGGTAATTTTGATTGAGTGAAGTCACTGTGGACAACAAGTGTTTTACCAGTTTAAAAAAATATCATATGTATATATTCCAGAGAAAATAAAATCACTATAGAGAAGAGATTAATAATTACTTCTCGGGCTTTTGGCTAAGATCAAGTGTAGGAAGAGATTAATATAGTCCACATTTGTTGTAGAATTATACATAATAATATGTGGTGACTATCTAAATGGCTACCAACTGATGAATGGATAAGGAAAATAAAGCATAAATATGCACATACATGAATATTACTCAGCAACCCGTGCACTAAAAGGGAAAGAAACAAGACAAAGATAAATATTGCATGGAAACACTCATTTGCAAATTGTAAAAAGAAACAAAAAAAGGTTGAAGAAAGAAAAATGTTAAACATGGTTTCTAGCACTAATATAGTAAGCAGGGCCTTGCCCTTGCATATAGTTAACCCAGCTTCAATCCCTGGCATCCCACATGATCCCTGATCTTTCTCACTGAGTACCTGCGGGTGTGATCCAAAAGAGCAAACAAAATTCACATGTAGATTCAAAGACTAGAGAAGTTGTTGCCAAAACCTTGAATAAACAATTTTCTAAAGACATACAGATGGTTCACAAATTTAGGAAAAGAATCTCAATACCAAGTATTATCAGGGGCATGAAAATCAAAAAACAAATATATCTTATTAGAAAATGGGTGAAAATGGGGGCTGGAGAGATAGCACATTGGGAGGGCATTTGTATTGAAAGAGGATAACTCAAGATGAATCTGGGTTCGATTCCCAGCATCCCACATAGTCCCTTGAGCCTGCCAGGAGTGATTTCAGAGCGCAGAGCCCCGAGTAAGCCCTGAGTGCTGCCGGGTGTGGCCCAAAATAAACAAAAAGACTATAGAGAAAAGAGGAATTTGATATCTGGTTGATGAGAATGTAAATTGGTGCAATATTTATGGTAAATGATATGGTGATTTTGTTGTTGTTGTAGTTGTTTTTGGGTCACACCCATCGGTGTTCAGGGGTTACTTGGCTCTGTGCTCAGAAATCGCTCCTGGATCAGCTCCATGAAAGGCAAACACCCAACATCTGTGCTATCTCTCCATCCCTATTTTTAAAATAAATTAAAATACCTGTGACTCAGCAATACTGCTCGTAGACATCTATCCAAATTGTTTGAAAATATTAATTCACATTTCTCCAAAGAAGCACTATTCCCAAATTTCAAAACAAAAATAAATGGATCTGATCTGCACATTTACAGATGATTAGATAAAGAAACAGGTTTGTAACTAAATTAAATACTACTCTGACATTATAAAAAAAAAAAAAGAAATCTTGCCTAATACATATCAAAGATCTGAACCGGGAATGATGGTGCAAGCAATAAGGCATCTGCCTTGCACGCATTAACCTGGGACGGACCACTGTTAGATTCCACTGTCTCCCTGAAGGTCTCCCAAGGCAGCAGTGATTTGTGAGAGAAGCCAGGAGTAACCCCTGAGCGTCACCGGGTGTGGCTCAAAAACTAAAAAAAAAAAAAAAAAAAAAGACACCAAAGACAGATGTTGAGGTTATTATGCTAAATAAAATAAAGAAGTAGAAGGCATTATTGGATGGATTCAATCATAAGTGAGAAAAAAGGAACCAAAGCAAGTGAAACTGCAAATAAACCACAAAAATACTATTGTAAAGTAACTCATAAGTTCCAGATAAAAATAGTTTGATTATAAGGAAAGGGTAGATGGGCCTTCTGATTAGTGAATGAACTTTGGAACTTTGGTGTTTGGTGGTGAGTCATGCGAACATATAAATGTACATACACTCTGTGTACCTGTGTGTGTTTATATAAAAGTCCCCCCCCCATTTTTTGTTTCTTGTAAGCAATAATAACCCAACAAAACTTCAATTTAAAGAAGAGTGGCGGGGCCCGGGAGGTAGCATGGAGTTAAGACCTTTCATGCAAAAGGTCATCGGTTCGAATCCCAGTGCCCAATATGGTCCCCTGTGCCTGCCAGGAGCAATTTCTGAGCATGGAGCCAGGAGTAACCCCTGAGCATTGCCGGGTGTGACCCAAAAACCACACACACAAAAAAAGAGTGGCAAACAAAGTTTAAAATTTGAAAAAAAACATGTTATAATAAGATTAATCTTATTATTAATATAATACAAAAAATTAATATAATACAAAATATAGTATTGTATTTTATATTTCTATGTGCTGAGATACTAGAATTTAATTGTTTTTACAGAAATAGAAATTTAAATAAGTGAGGTATATGATATTTATCTCATCAGATAGAGAAATCTCTTTAAAATTTATAAATATATCAAATTCTCATGCTGCACATCTAAAGAGCATGGTCTGCCACATACACATAAATAAACTAATATAGTAAATTGAAATTCAGAGTGGTAGCTCAATAGGACGAATGCATGGTTGGCATACTGGAAACTTAGGTTCCATATATGTTCCCTCATGCCTCAATATTGTCCACCAAGCAAAGAATTGGAGTTAAGTCTTAAAGTTCTCCTGCCTGCAACTCTGAAACCAAAATATCATTACTAAAATATTATATCATGAAACTTTTAGTGTCCTACTATGAAATTATCCCAATTTGTTTAATTTTGCTTACTGATCTGTGAAATGAACTTTCCATAACAATGCAATAGAGTAAAGAAAGAATAATTCACAGGAAATAAAAAAATCAAAATTGTACTAGATTTAAGTATATTGTGGAGAACCAATTATTAGTTATTGCATAAGGCCAGTTAAAGTTCTGTGTATGAACATGTATCACTAAATCTTAATAGGAAAAAAAGTACCAGGTGAATATAAATTTTCACTAATTCCTAAGTGACGTCTTATAGTATAGCTCTTTTGCATGTAAACTGGAAAAAAGAAAGAAAAAGAAAAACATAAGCCATCCTAAATTAATCTGACTAGGTGGAAATTTAGAGAAAAATTGCTGGTTACTTTCATAAGAGAATAAATATAGTAACGTTAATGACAGAAGGAAATATTTTAGACAATTTACTGAGATGAAATGCAAAAATAAAATTAAGTGTAGTTATATAAAACAAAATTATCCATTTTTTGTAAAATTAAGTTATTGTACTAATATCCAAGCTTAATAAAATATTGTTCTTAGAGCCCCACTCCTGCAGATCATTTGCAGGAACTTGTCAATGTTTTAATATATCTAAAAAGCAATTAAGGACAAATATCTAGTCTGGAAAATGTACAGCCTAAGAAAAAAAAAGTTCATTATGGTCAATGGAGAAGAAGCCAGAGCCGCAAGACAGTGTTGGCAGATTATTTTGAGTATTTAAGCAAAACCAGACTTCTTTGAGTTGAATTTCTCAGAATACCTTCCTCCAAAGCCAGTAAAAATTTAATTAACCTAATTTCCCTTATTCTGATTCCATTCTCCTGAAACAACCGTCAATTTACAAAGCACGATAAAATGAATTTCAAATATTTATGATCTCTCTGACAGTGATCTATCAAGGTGAATTACTCTTTCTCCCAATTTTTCCATCCATCTGAATATAGTGGCAAGTTGATCATTGTATGTATCTGTACCTGTCTATATAAATATTTGATTTCTCACTGTATATTGTGATTTAAAATGTTTTAACCTTAGGATTTTATAGTTATATATATATTTTACATAGCATGGTTCAGTCATGAATCATGGACCTCATTGTTTATGGACTTCATTGTCCATAAACTAACTCTGATTAAATTAGCAACTTTGATCTTTTGACATTAACTGATAGAATTTCTATCTCATGAGATGCAGACAAGATATAGTGTACACATTACTCTACATTGTACTATATAAATTTGATACCTCATAAAATATTTCCCTTATTTGTACAATAAAATGTATTCAATAGCATATGCATATTGTTCTAATCCTTAGTCTTTCTTCATAGATCAAACTAAGATGCAGAGTAAATATATTCAAAACGCTCACATTCACATACTGGATATTGCTATGTTTCCCATAAATGCGTTAATGCATCTTGTTCCTCTACTTTCTGTAGAATAATCAGTTTGATTGAAGATTCAGGACCATGTCATGATAACTAACTCACCCATCTCTGACATAGAGACACAAAAACAGACATACTCTATTGTGAGAATTTCCACCTGGATGCGTGTCTAAATCTGTATGCAAAAAAATAATCCTAGGTGAACTTTTAAAAATATACATGAATGCTTAATGACTATTGTTCTATTAGCTGTCCCTTTTGAGGAAGCAAAAAAGAAAATGTTTCAATAATCCATTTCTGTTGTCCTCAATTACCCTTACCTAGCCCCTCTTCTTCACCCCATTTTCTCCATGCTCCTGACAATAAAGCATAAGCTTGTTTCTTTGAGTCATTTTTGACTTATAGTCTCTTTATGGTTATGACTCATCCCAAACACTTTCAAACAGAACTGCAGCAAGATCAATAAATCAATGTAATTAAATCACAATCATAAAGAATATTACTCAACAGTATGAGAAGTGTAACTACTTGCCATTACATGCGTTTCTTTCTGTTTCCTATCCTGGGAATAGATATAATTCTCAAGTGAACAGTTTCAAAAAATATCTTGATAGAATTTCAAGATGTACTTGAGCAGCTAGTACACAGTAATGATGACTGTGAGTTACAACTCTCTATGGGCCAATCAGAGGACCATAAAAATTGCTTAAATTTGGGAAAGAAACACAAAGAAAACAGAGAGCCTGGCAAGAAATCTACAAATAATACGTGAGAGACATAGTCAGTTTCTTTCAATTTTATAAAATCAACATATATTTTACCTTCTCCATGTTTATTGGAATTTCACTGTTTTGAAGGACATTTGAGGTTCAACTTTTCTAAATTTTCTGATGTAAACTACTGAATTAAGCTTTTTTTACCCCAGGGACTAAATTGGCTATGCTCTGGGCTTACTCCTGACTCTTTCGTTAGTGATGCTACCTTGTAGGACTTAAGGGACACAAGGGGGTGAATGGGCTCAAATGGGGTCAGCCACATACAGGAAAAACACCCTATTCTATGGTCCAAACCAATGACCAATATTTTATTTTTCTTTCAATTTTGTGAGCCACAGTTGGTGTTGCTCAGGACTTACTCTTAGCTTTGCACTCACAGATTACTCCTGACCAGATCAGTGGATCAAATGGGTGCTGGGAATCAAATCAGTTCAGCTGAATTCAAGGAAAGTGCCTTATCTACATTGCTATTTCACCAGAACAGTATCCCAAAATGTTTAAAATAGTTTGCAATTATGCATGCTTCTGCTACACTGAACTGTCAGCCCGAGGTTATACTTTTTCTGTTGCAACATACCATTTAGGATTTTTATACCTGTATTCATTTTTCACTTGTCTCAGAATCTCATGTATGAAAGTACTTTGAACATTCACAAAGATAGATTCCCAAAATTTCTAGAACTGCTTCAAATGCCACTTTCAGGTGCTTTCTATTGTACCTTAAAACTAAGTTGTTCCAGTTTAAAAATGTACAAGGGCAGTGTGACAGTTCGATATACTATGGGGAGAACTAAATGGACAATGATAATAGCTTCTTTCAGCAAGGAAACTGTACAATAGATGGTTCTTTACTGAAAGTAGACTGAAAAATATAACCTATGTGATTTTTTTTTATTTCTGAGCCTCATTTAACTTGATGAATTGACAAAAGCCTCAGACAGTGGCTGAGATAGAGAAAGATTGGAGAAGTGAGGCTGCCATAGGTGGAAAAGCATAACCCTGAGTCACCGGTGAATGAGCCTGTAGGGCATAGAAGGCAAAGAAAAATCCTTTGCACTCATTAGAGAGCAATTTCTGCTTAGTACTGAGCAAAGCACACTTTATTCTGAGTCTTAAAGTCTTCCTAAAGAAAAAGAAACTGGGGCCGGGCGGTGGCGCTGGAGATAAGGTGCCTGCGCTAACCTAGGACGAACCGTGGTTCGATCCCCCGTTCCCCATATGGTCCCCAGTGCCTGCCAGGAGCGACTTCTGAGCGAATAGCCAGGAGTAACCCCTGAGCGTCACCGGGTGTGGCCCAAAAACCAAAAACAAAAAAAAACAAAAAAACAAAAAAAAGAAAGAAAATGAAACTATATTAATTATATGGGCATTGTTGCATCATACAGACACTTTCCTTTTAAATTTCTGTAACAATAATAATTGACAGCATGGGGAAGTGTGGAACAAGTTAGCAGAACTACTGAGAGAAATGTTGAGCATGGTTATAATTGTAGTTCTGGTTATTGCTTCCAGGATATTTGAGGAATGGGGAATATCTAAATGACATGTGGCATACAGATTACAGAGATGCAGTAGTGTAGTGTCTGGTATTCAAAGGCTATAAGTGACATAAGTAAATGACGGGTTAGTCACTTTTTACTACCTGATTATGCAGACAGAGCAACAATACTCCTCTTTGGTTGTCTTGAAAAGATTCTAAACTTTCGAAGAAATAATAAAAAAAAAAAACAGCTGAGATTTACAGTCATTTTTTTTTATCTTGAGCTTTCTCCACAGCTGTTCATCTCATTGAGTTTTTATATTTTCATCCTTGAGAGGGTCCACAGCTTTCCATGGTGGAATAGAGGGAAGTTTATATGAAACCTCTAGTTTTTATTCTCTGAAATTTTTTAGCCTCGAGAAGCTCTGCTTTCCTTAAATGTTTTTCTAGGAGAATTTGCTTTTTGCCTGCTCCAGCAGTGGTACTTAATTTGAGATATGTAAATAACGAAGATAATACATGTTGCTATTTAAATAACAAAAGCAAATCACCCTTCCTGGTTTTAAAGAATATTGAGTGGAATAGATGTTATTATAGTCAACTAATTATTAATGTTATCTGTCTTGCTCTTTGAAGCTGAAAGTTCCTTACAAGTCCTGATTAATTATATGTTCAGGCTATATCTACCCTTCCTGTCATCTACATTCAAAGAGTGAAGCCCAAAGAAAAGGTAGTTCTCCAGGCTCCTGACTTTAACTTATGAGTCTGGAAAGTGGCAAAGTATAGGAAATAATTAGACATTTTTAGTTGTGATTGTGTTTCAGGGCCATACCCTGCTATGTTCAGGGTATACTCACACTGTACTCAGGGATCTCTCCCAGGAGTGCTTAGAGCCTCCTTAATAATGTCAGGGATTGAAACCCAGTTGGTGAGTACAAGACAAGTGCCTAAAATGCTTATAGGTCTGTCCCTGACTTAACAATTTAAATGTGTGTCTAATTCCAGAAAAGGAATCGATTTCATTGGCTCAGTCAGACAGCCTTTTCAGAATGCAGGTGACATCTATCAGCAGAGTGTTGGTATGTGATGGGGGATCTACAAGGTAAAAAGTTTTACTGTGGATCAGACATTCTTCTTCTATGTAAGACTTTTCTCTTATTAGTAATTTCTCAGGAACAATTGGTAAGAGCATAATAATAAGTACAAAAAGAAGGTGAAGATAACAAAAGCTATGGATCATCATTGAAATAATTTTTCCTTATGCTCATAGGCACATTTCTTTATCTCTACTAATTATACAGTCAGCACTCCTTATCCAAGTCACTCTGTGATACATTTTAATATATATATTTTATATATATTATATGTTATATATATATATATGTATATATATATATATATAACTCATTTACAAAGAGCACAAAGGATTAAGAATTTTCTTTCTTTTTTTTTTTCTTGGTTTTTGGGTCACACCCAGCAGTGCTCAGGGGTTACTCCTGGCTTCATGCTCAGAAATCGCTCCTGGCAGGCACGGGGGACTATATGGTTCACCGGGATTCGAAACGATGACCTTTTGCATAAAAGGTAAACGCCTTACCTCCATGCTATCTCCCGGGCCCCAGATTAAGAATTTTCTACAGCATTTCTCCTGTTTTGTCCTAACAAATATTTCTCCCACATCTTCTATGCACTCAGCACATATTAATTTCCTTTTCTGCTGCCTCATACTCCTCTTAGTTAATACGAAGAAATTGCACAATCTATTACAGTCTGTATCTCTGTATATATATGAACATGCTTTTCCAAGAACCAAATGACAACTCACCTTGTCTACTAAACCCCTTAAAATATTCTGCTCTGCTGACCCAAGTTAAAATGTTCCTTTGGATTCTTCCCATGCGTGGCATTTTCAAATAAAGATCTATGTTAATTGTGCTTCATTGATTTTTCTTCCAATGCCTAAAATGTATGCTTAATATTTTACTCTCTTAGAATTATATCACTAGCTTTTGCAAACCTTTGATGTTACATACCACATTCTTCTAAAATAATATTGTGTTTCCCCTTCCTTTCACATACATTTTTGGTCTCTTTCACATACGTATGTGTTATTTTTACTATAAAAATAGCATTTTACTGTCTGAGAGTACTTTCAGAATACTATTTTGGAGTCTTAGATTATTTTCTGGACATGTAGAGGTCCTAAGTTATAAATTGTTCTCTTTTCCTCTGTGTGTGCTTCACAACAGCAGAAATAAGCTGGTACCTAAAAATCTTGGGAAAGTTTCACCAGGAGACTGAGTAACACTACCTGAAAACTAATAGAATCCTCCTCCAAATTTGCTTTTAATTGGAAATAATTTATATTGCTAGAAACCACATTATCATTATCTTTATCATTATGATAAAGAAAAGAAATTGGGATTTTATCGGTATATAAAATAGATGCTATGATGCATTAACTAGAGATGTTTATAAGATACCCAGTTATGGTTGGAGATAGTTGACATTTACTTCTTGGACAAGTATGCCCAAGTATTGAGTATGCAGAACTCAATGCTTTTAACCTAGTGCACAGACATTTCTTTCAGTATTTATCTGTGTTGATGTTGCTCCAGTTGAAAGCATCTCCAATATGGGATGCATGGGATCGAACCAAGATCCGTCCTGGATTTCCACATGTAAGGCAAATGCCATTACCACTGTTCTATCTCTCCAGCCCCTAATTTTTATGTTTTTATGTTTTAAAGACATTCCAATTCCTTAGGTTATAAGTAAGCAAATTTTATGAGATCTTTTATATAGGTTTATTCTTGATGAATAAATTTTCTTTCCATTTTTATAAATAAATATACATAGTTTTAATAGGTGAAAAACTTCATAGTGCTCAAATATTCTTTGGTGCTAAATTTCAGCACAATGTATTTAATGTATGCAAAAAGAGCTCTACTTCTGAAATTATGTCCCTAGCACTACATATAGATTATATTTAAATAATTATATGATCAAAATTACTTTATTTTTATTATCATTGACATTACTATATGTATTCACTATTTCTATAGTGGTTGTACGATGCCAAAAGTTATTTAAAGAAATTCACAACTTTTATTTATTTACTAGCATATTTTTATTTTTACCTTGACAATATTATTTGTAGTTTAAATATGCACAGAAAGGAGACCAAAAAAAGCCAAAATAGCACAAAGTACAAAGATAATACTTTTAATTACACAAATCTGCAAACAGAAGAGCAAGGATTTAATCCCAAATCTAGGCAGTCTGTCTCTAGGATCCAAGTTCTTATACTAATAAACAAATCAAAATCCAAGGATAAACTATCTCTTTTATGCACTTTTCAGAAATGTGAATTTCTAATACTTCAATAAAGAAAATCTATTGATGAAAACTGTACATTAAGAAAGAATACGAACTAAATTCATAGGGCTACTGATATGTTGTATAACTTGATCTTATAATTTTAGATATTCTAGTGTTTTTAAACCTATAAACATATTTTTCTGAAAATTTAAGAAACATTTGTATGTATATGAGACATTAAAGATATGGTCAGTAGGTAATGACAAAGAAATTACTAAAAATATTACTACTAATATTGTCATTTTTTAAAGTAAAGTCACTAAAGATTAAGTCAAAGAGAGATAAAAAATGAAATGCTGGGGCCTGGGAGATAGCATGGAGGTAAGGCATTTGCCTTTCATGCAAAAGGTCATTGGTTCGAATCCTGGTGCCCCATATGGTCCCCTGTGCCTGCCAGGAGCAATTTCTGAGCATGGAGCCAGGAGTAACCCCTGAGCACTGCCGGGTGTGACCCAAAAACCAAAAAAAAAAAAATGAAATGCTTTGAATAAGAGCTATGGAATTATCAAAATCATATATTCTACACAGTATTCTGAGGTAGTGAAGAAAGGATTATAAACAGTATGTAGTTTTCTGGGAAGCATAGCAACCCCTCAGAGATAGCAGATACTTTATATGCAACAAGAAGATGCAATAAGTTGAAATGTTTTTATCGGGATGGTAATGTTTATGAAATACTTAAAATAATTTATGATATAAGAATACATAGGATCAGGATATCAATACTACAAAACTGGACCTTCTGAAAATATTTTCTTGCATGTAGCAACAAGCCACCCACAATAAAGAGGTAATATAAAGCCACATTTAGTAGACACCAGTCTCTGATGAAATAGAAAAATCCAGGAAAGATCTGGATCCTATGGTCAGTACACAGTCAAAGAGTAGTTACTGGAGGAAACATATCTCTAGCAAAATAAATTCTTAAAAAATGTACTAATTTTTGCAACAAGGTGAAGATGCATTACTATTTACTAATTTAAGTATTCTATGAATTGTTCCCATTGCCATAATTTACACTTGGATTCAAGAATTAAGATCTTTTTTTAAAAAATAATGATTTCTTTTTTTAAGCACTGTGGTTATAAAATATAAAATATTTTATTGCAAAAATATTCCAATGATTTAAATGCTGTTTTAGCTTTCACTTAATTTTTTTGGTGGGGACACACCCAGTGACGCTCAGGGATTACTCCTGGCTATGCACTCAGAAATTGTTCCTGGTTTTTGCTTGACCATATAGGACTCTGGGGATCGAACCGCATTCCATCATAGGCTAGGACCCACAAGGCAAATGCCTTATTGCGCAGCACCACCACTCCAGTCCTGCTTTCACTTAATTTTAACATAATTTGCATTAATCTTAAGTCCACATTATTTTACTTGTTTTGTTTTGTTTAAATTTGTATACCAGAGACCTTAAGAAAAGAAGAAATATTCAAAAGGATCAATTTTTAATAATAAAAAGATATTGGCTTTTGCTAACATAAGATAGAATGTGAGCACATTTGAAATTCTGTTATCTAAAATAAGGACTAAGCATTCACAAAGAAGATGTCATGAAAAGGAAGAGGTTAGCATCAAGGCTCTCATGCATTATTAAAAAAAACACATTGCGTGCCTGAGTACAAAATATTACAGCAATTTAGAAAGATCAATATGAAGATAGCAGTCATGCATGTAAAACATGCTGAGATATATTGGCTATATGATCAAATTGCATTCCCATGTGAAAATATATTCAGAAAGCAATGAAAGTCTATAAATAGAAAAAAGACATTCTACCCATAGGAAAGCCAAGTAAAAATCAATTCCAAGGTTTGATAAAGTGTTAATCTTCCATAGTCCTTTCCCTGTTTAATAAAATAAAAACTTGAATGCATTTATAAACAGTATATTTTGTTGGCATATTAGTAATAGTTTTACAATGAAGTCTCACTGTTCCCTTAAAGGATAAGAGAAAAGCAAGGTATACAGTGATTTTGCAATGATTCAGTGGAAAAGAGGCCTGCATATTTTTTATTCTACTACAGAGATGGTTACATGAATAGAAGTTTTTTTTTCTTTTCCAAAATTACTCTCCTGCTGAATGCAACTCCATAATCTATACAAAAGACACACGAGTGGTTAACCATTTTTTCCTACATCTAATATAATTTTCATATGGTTTTATTGCTCCTTCAATGAATTAATCAGTCACTGAAAATGCACACTCTTACTGTGCCCTGGATATATTATCTAAATTATAAATCTCCATTGCACTAAACTGAAATATAGAGGGAAAATATTATCCACACATGGTGGGCAATGGCAAAATCCTGTCACTAAGTCAACCAGTTAATACGTTTGGCCAGATATTTTGACTAGTAAGACAATGAGAAAATAAAATAATTGAAAAATCTTAAATGAGCTATGTTGCTAATACAAATTAATGTCACAGTGAATACACATTTGCTTACCTTAAGTGATCCAATTGAAAACTGATATTCAAGTACCTAATCTTAATTTACTTTCTAATATACTATATTTTTATATTATTTTTCTCAAATACAACCATGTCTAAAAGGCTAATTATTCACCATTATGTCTACAATAATTCAACTTTACTATAAAACGAATATAACAGTATAAATTTGACTTCTCTAAAAGTGCGATATTAGAGAAGCTTTTGAATCAGGTTCTTCTATTGTCACTATCAAATATATACTATTCGTGCAATCTTCAGTGCATGGCAAACAGCTATATATTTGAATGATATCTGGGTCCTAAACTAAGTTCTTGTCTTTCTTGAGGTGAGCTTTCCTTATGCTCATATTTATATCAGTAGTCAAATCATGTACATTACCTCAGTCAATTTATTGCCTCTGCCTGGGACACAGCAATTTCCAAGTATACCATCTTTATAATTGTTTTCTAGGCCTGGAGGCATGGCCAGGCATTGGCAATTCCTCTCTGGTAGCTTATTGCTTTCTCCTTGTAGGATTCAATGTTTCTGACTGGGTTAGCACTTTCTGTGTAACGCTTTACTGTGTCATACAGTGTGCCAGGTCGCAAGCCAAGTTGGAGCCAAGAAGAAAAATTTAAAAGATGAAATGCAGTTCAACTGCTTTGCTGACATCTTCTTGTCTCATTTCATTCATAGAATATGAGCCCTGGAGTTTTATAACCATTTGAAATTCAAAGGCAAATGCTGAGAGAACACCATCATGAGAATTGGCACCAATGAAAAAGTTTGTCAAAACTGCTCTGGCATAGATCCACTTAATGTTTTCTGCACAAGTCTAACGCTGACACCATTTGGAGACAATTCATGGGCCAACAACTCAAAGGAAAGATGTTGGAACCAGTGAATTTTTTCCTTTACAATTACCATATACTTTCATCACTGATGTCAGTAAGAAATGATCTTTTTCTCTGGCACTTTCTCTAGCATCAATGTTTTCATCAGGAGAGAGACATGTCTTTTTGCTTTTCCTTAGAACCTAAACAAGTACTTTGGAAGCCTACTTATGATTTTTGAATTTTAATAAATAGCATGCATTATTAATGTACTATGATTCATCTATCATAAATATTCTAATGTAAAAACTATTTTTCAAAGCATTCTACAGTCACTCACATATTTCAAAACATATTTATATGTGCTAAGAGTTTAATTTCTTTGTATTCACTAAAAATATTCTGCAATTTAGTCTCTACTTTGTCTGCAACATCAAACATAATTGTTTGGCAAACGAAATGCTTAAGCTGAACAACTTTGAAAGGAGCCTTCCAACAAGTATGTAGGTTCTACAGATTCACTCCTGTACTAATCTTTCTTCCTGGTTGTGTGGGCCCCAAAAAACAGACCTCAGCTGGTGATGTTTTGCTATTCAGCAAGCAGGGAGAATTTAAGGATTACTTTGGAGTTGCTGGAAAACTCCACGCAGTGCCAGAGAATAAATTCAGGACATAATTGTACAAAGCAGACATTCTGAATCTTTAAGTTATGTTGTAGGTTCAAATTTGTATTTCAGCAATGAATTTGAATATATGCTCTAACTTTCCACTAACCACATCATTGGTAAAAAGGGCAAGCATTTGTACTCTCAGAATCTTGAAATATATCTTATAATATCATTTTATTTCAAATATATATACATTGAAAATTTATCTCAATGGTTAATTCAACCTTTTTAATATAATAAAAGCTTCAATCATTTTAAGCTTCAATATTTAATAATTTGTGAAAAATAATAACTATTAAAACACAAAAATAACATTTTCAGTATTAATATATATTATTATCTTATTTTGATCAGTATGCACTTTAGACTCAATGAATCATCACTCTCTTTTTAGTGCATTCAAAGTCCATCAGAACAGGCACTAACAATATGTTCAAATCTCTATCCAATCTTCAATTACCTATGTGATTTACACCTGTAGATAGTGGTAGAATATTTGTGGAATGAACAAGTGTATGACTGACTTTACTAATATTAGTAAAGTCAACTGAAACTTTATAGAAGATTATTTTTTAATTGAGATAGATTTTTTTGGCAATGGATATCCTAGGAGACTCATTACTTCATTATTCATTATGTAAAAACAATATTCAAAGCTGGAGTGAGAGTACAAGCAGACAGGGTGCAGACCTTACACCCTGCTGACCAAGAGTTGAACAGAGTTCTTTATCTGACATGGTACCACAAACCATGACAGGAGTGATCTCTGAGCTGAGATCCCAGAGTAAGGCTTGAGTACTGCCATATATGACTGAATAATACCCTCCAAAAAGACCCAAAATAACCAACTACATTAATATAAGTATCATTTTTGAATCTTTCTTTATGCAATATTAATCATTCAGATGAAAAAATGATACTTAAATGAATCAATTAGATTTTGACCAGAACATCAGAAATGTTATGACTAATGCAGATCAACCTACTGAAAGGAATACGTATATCAATAACATGTAAACTTTTAAATGCCATATTTTCAATTTTTCAAGAGTATAAAAAGTAGGTGTTTATAAATCAGTGATTCTCTCCAAAATGCATATCTTATAATCCTAACAAACATAAATGCTATTAGCATGTGAAATCTTTGGGAGGTAACACAGTTAAAGTGAGGTTATCATGGTAAATATGATGAACAAAAGGTTTTGAATAAAGAGATAGACCCTCAAGCATTCTCTGTCTCATTTATGTGAACGTATAGCATAAAGGTGGCTCCTCTTCAAATAGGAAATGGGGCTCTACCCAACCTGACATTGTTGGGTTGCACACTCTAGGATTATGAGAAATGGATTTTGCTGTTCCAACTATTCAGACTTATAGTATTTTTTCTATCAGTCAGAATTGCTACAAAAATAATGATGCAGCTAATGATATTATATTTTATTCAATATACTATTGTCAAAATCAATGACAATATCACATACTATATTGTCAAGTAGTTTACATCCTGTTTCAGAGTCTGAAAAATTCAGATTTTTTCTATTCATAGTATAAAATTAATTTAAAATACTCCTAATTAACTAATGTCTATATGTGCTGAAGGTTATCATAAGAAACTTAATAATATTAAAAAATGTGTTATTAGGGTATTAGTTTATAGCATTATGAAGACTAGTGGAGGGATCCAAATCTTCTATAAATAATGTTGAATCTGGTGTCTTGAAAGGTTAGTCTGTATGATAGCTGATAGCTGAATATCTGTGTGTGTGCAAGAATTAAAGAGTTGAACACCTAGAGACAAAAGGCCATATTCATTTCTTTGCATTTATCTCCAATCTAAATGGCAAAAATGTATTGCAGTAGTCTCCTCCCAAATCAATTCTATAACATGAAATAAAATCACAAGGTACTGAAGGAGGAACTTGTGCAGATTTGTGAAAACTAGTATTAAAATACTGCTTAATACCTGCAAGATGTTATCTACTGCAATGTTTTAAATCTTTCACCAAACAGTACAGCATAAACATATGATGATTGCATTTCAAATCACGTGTTAAATGCTTGTATGATCAACATCATTCCTAGTCATGTCCAGGAAAAATTCAAGAAATGGAATTTCAGTCTAAGCAATTTGGCACAGTATATATGCACAACAGGAAAGGAGGGAAACTTACTCTAGCATGTCCAAGTTCTATCAAAATTTAAATTATTCTTTGAAAATATCATCACAATAATATTACAACACAGAAGTTTAAAACAGATGTGCCAATGAAACCTCCTATAAGGCAGAATTTACTTTTTTACACAGAGAAATTAATGCCTGTAGAGTTATGTTGTTGCAGTTTTCCCTTCCTGTTTCTTCTTTTTTCTTTAAATCCATCACTCTAGGTACTGATACAAAATCATTTAACTGCAGAAATTCTGAAGAACATAAGGAATCACCTGCAGAGCAACAGTCAAGACTGATGAGCTCTAATTGTACTTGAAGTCAAAGTTCAAATGTGATTTTTACAGTAAAACTACCGTAGGCTTAGAAATAGAAATGACTTTTCAAGCGAATAGATTTAATTCCCATATGAAGAACAAAGAGTCACAAACATAAAAAACATGAATTAAGTAACTTCCAATCATTTTATTATGCAACACTTTTGCAACAACTAAGATTGCTTTTCAGAAATCTAATGCAACCACTGAACTAAAATGAGGAAAACAGCTATTCAGTCAAGATTGTCTCTTCTTATGCTCAACACACACACACACACACACATACACATAATATCAGTTGGCAATTACTAGTCACACTATTATTAATAACTTACTTATATATTTTTGATTATTGGAAATTTTAACTTATTTTTAATTTTTAAACATGTGACTTAAAAATAAACATTCAAGAAGTATAATTGTCATTACTACAGTATTAAATAGAATGTAGAATTATGATTGTTTTTACATAACCATTTCCCAACTTTTCATCACCTACACTTTCTATCTTTTTTCTTTTATCCTGCTTTCCTTTTGAGATATATCATAACACAAACTGTCTCTTAACCAATGTTAGGTTGAATCCCAACGGAAAGAAGTGGAACTCTTTTAGAGTTGTGCTCAAGTAGTAGAGACCAGAAAAAGATGTATACACTTAATAGAAGGTGTTCTTTTTATTTTTCATTTTATGAGTCTCTTTCATAGACCACACCTGGTCTTGCTAACATAATCTAACATATGGCAAATCCTGAAGAAAATGTGTGCTTTCTTCCCTAGCTCTTATGCAGTGCAGAAAGGATTTTCCTACTATTAAAAGCTTGTTTGTGACTACATCATAAGAAAGAAAGTGACCTTATAATAAAAGTGGTGGGACAAACTAAAAATCAAATAGACATCACTGTGAGGCAGAAAATATCTGAGCAATATTAGGGCTCAAAGAAAGAACATCAATATCACTGGTGATGTAGAACTAGACCTTCAAAACAATCGCCTTGACAGAATTAAAAGAGTATAATAAAATTACTGTAGACTTTGCCTCTGGTCAATGGAGGCAACAGAGATAATGATATCAAAGCCAGAATGTTAACAATATTCCTATAAAATTACATAGTCTCCGGATGAGGAGAGTAAAAAGCCACATGGAAAGGGTAAAATCACTCAGGTAATAAACCTGAATTTTAAAAGATTTATTTCCCCCACTGAGATCATTTTGGCTACAGATATTTTGACTACTATTCTAAGCTAGGAGAAATTGTAGCTTTGCATTGGGAAAGTTACTTAACTTCTCAGTAATGTATCCTACTATAGAATTAACAGCATCACATTGGTAGGTAGATTGATTTATTTTAAGTAATGTTGTTTTCTAAAACTATGTTTTAGAAAAGTATCACTTCTCGGCCTTTTGACTAAGATCAAGTGTAGTATCTGTTCTTATCAGTTTAATATCTGATATGTCCTCTATCCGAGGACATTGAGTATATTTTTGGGGCCTGGGAGATAGCATGGAGGTAAGGCGTTTGCCTTTCATGCAAAAGGTCATCGGTTCGAATCCCGGTGCCCCATATGGTCCCCCATGCCTGCCAGGAACAATTTCTGAGCATGGAGCCAGGAGTAACCCCTGAACACTGCTGGGTGTGACCCAAAAACCACAACAAAAAAAAAAAAAGAAAGAAAAGAAATTTCACCCCCTCTGGGAAAGTATTTTTCCACCATGGGCTGTTCATGCTTTCAATCTACTCTCCACTCAATGTGGTGGTCTCAGGTCAAATACCAATATCAACATTTTGGTTGCCCTTGACGTTTTTTTCTTACTTTGATTCCTTATATATAAATATAACTCTGAACAAGTCTCATCCTACCTATTTTTATGCATTTTGAAGAAAGCTTGATTCCTTATATATAAATATAACTCTGAACAAGTCTCATCCTACCTATTTTTATGCATTTTGAAGAAAGCTTGAAGGAAATATTAGTTTTAAGGAAAATAAGCTTAATTTTTTTCTTCCCTCCTTCCGTGAAGTCCCAACACAGTGCCATAGGTATAATAATAAATTTAGTTGTTAAGTAAGAATCTGCACTTTTTATTTCATGAAGTTGGGAGGGGTCACATCTAGTGATTCTCAGAAAAACTCCTGGTGGGTTTTAGGATTATATTGGTACATAGATCAAATGCAAGTTGACACTCTGCAAGATGAACAGCCTAGACATTGAGCTATTTGTCCAACGATCAAGTTCTTCACCTGTTCTCCTTAGAGACTATGGCTTAGTAGAACTAAATAAAGAGATTAGATAGAAATATATTTGTAAAGATAATTTAGTCTAAAAATCATTTGTAAGATAAAAAGAGGAGAAAGTAAAAACAGATGGTTTAAGATCTGGCAATGTGAGTATGTTTGGAATGCAGTACATGGCGATCACATATTTATTTATTACTTCAACATTAATTTATTACAAAATGTATACCCACCGATTTAGACATGAAAAATTCACAGACCCCAAACTACATAATTTTGCCCTTTAAAATAAATCCTTTCTCTGCCTCTTCTAGCCAAGAATATTACATCATTAAACAGTTTGATGATTAAATAAGTTTTTGTTGCTAACACTAAAAAAAAAAACAATTTTCCATTTCTCAAAAAATTTGATAAAGAATAATCACGACAGATGCTTCAATAAAATAGCTTTTTCATTTCTTTTGTTATTTAGAAACAATGATATTGTTTGAATGGTGTGCCAAGAATCTCCACACATTATTCAAGACACACTAGTTCAGATGCTGCATCAAAAGTACTTCGTGTCAATGGTCTGAGTCCCTAATCAGTTAACACTCAGAGATCATCTCCTGAGTAATCATTGTAGGTCTCATTTAATCAGATGAGAGGTCTGAAAAACAACTGAAGTTGCCATCTTCAGTCAGCAAAGCTTGCCAATGCCCAGAGTTCCTGCTAGTTTATACTGTGTATTTCAGATTTCACCAATATGTGAGCAAATTCCTTTTCATAGCTCTTACATGTTTTCCCATTTGTTCTACTTTATTGGTTAGAATCCTGATTATCAAAAAAGAAAATTTTTCTTTTTTAAATTTAATTTTATTGAAATCATTGTGAGTTGCAAATCTTTCATAATTAAATTTCAGATATACAGTGAATCAGAG
>PVKC010012022.1:0-24122 GCA_004027635.1 Crocidura indochinensis | reverse complement strand
AAAAAAAAAAAAAGGTGCACAACTTTATAAACTTAGCAATCATCATTAAAAAGCACCTTTTTTGCCAGGAACAATTTCTGAGCACAGAGCCAGGAGTAACCCCTGAGGGCAACCCTGAGCACAACCAGGTGTGGCCCAAAACAAAAGCACCTTTTTACATTGTATGACTGAAACCCATCAATGAATAATTTTGTAACCATGGTGTTTAAATAAAACAATTAAAAAATAAAAGCACCTTTTGGGGGGAGAGGTTCCACATCCAGCAGGGGAATTATTCCTGGCTCTGCACTCAGGGATCACTCCTGGCAGAGATTAGGGAACCATATGAGCTGTGGGGTATCCAACCTGGGTACAAAGCAGGCTTGGCCATATCATCCATTTCAGCCTCTGGAGTTGTGCTTATTTCCATACTATCAAGGTAAAAGTCTTTGGCAACCAAAGGCTGGTAGTGAGGCAGAGTTCAGAACAAGGCCCAGTTCCCACAAAGTTCTTATAAAGTCTCTAAGTCTATCAACTTAAAGGATGACAAAATTGTACAAAACATAAAACTACTGTCCACATGGGTGGGAATTTTTCCATGCTATTTTGTATAAATAAAATCCTAACTCTCCCTCATCACCCCAAAAGTGAAATAACCATATAGTTTTAAATATACAATTTTTAAATAAGTTAAGCTAACATTTGTCTTTCTTTTCTAATAAATGTCACTTCATTATTTTCATTATGACAAGTCTTTTATATACACTGCTGAGATTTATGTTATTTTATATTAAATTTTTGTTTCTCTAAGTCATAAGTATGGGTAGACTGGTGTTTATAAAAGTTAAAACTGTATAAAACGTTTTAGGGGCCGGGCGGTGGCGCTGGTGGTAAGGTGCCTGCGCTAATCTAGGACGGACCGCGGTTCGATCCCCCGGTTCCCCATATGGTCCCCCGTGCCTGCCAGGAGCGACTTCTGAGCGAATAGTCAGGAGTAATCCCTAAGCGTCACCGGGTGTGACCCAAAAACCAAAAGAAAAAAAAAAACTGTATAAAACGATCTTAACATCCATCTATTGAAGGGTAATGGTTAAAAATATGATATATTATGCTATGGAATATTACTTGAGTATTTGGGGAGCAGAGGTTAGCACATTTAGGGAGGTACTCAGGTACTACACCAGACTCTGTGCTTAGGAGTCATTCCAAACAATGCTTGTGGGTCCACAAGGTGCTAGGAGTTGAGCCAGAGACTCCTGCACACAAAATATGCACCTAGCCTATTGAGCTTTCTCTCCAGCCACACTTTCATAGATTTTTTTGTGTGGGTTTTTTTATTGGGGACACAATAGCTCACTGTGTTCAGGGCTTATTCCTGCCACCGATCAAATCCTGGTCAATTATAACTATACAACAAGAGTCCTTCCCACTGTACTATATTCCAACCCCTCCATCCCCAAATTGAAAAATTAAGAATTTCACTTACTGGAAATATAGTACTGATATATTCTGAAATAAATTAGTTATAGAAAGCCTGTTTGTATGTGTATGTGTCCATGCTTTTGGGGGAAAAAGTCAAAAAAATTCTGATGAGTGTAAGATACTATAAGGAGTGAAAGGAGAGAAAAGACAGGAGAAAAAATACAACTTTATTTCACTCCCAAATTTAGTGATTACAGCATTGTTATCCTACAAAAAGATGGGAGGCGTCAATCAATTGGTGGATTATATTGTCAACATACTGAATGGTTACATGTTAAATATATAACACAAAATACAAAAAGGTTGTTTCCTACCTATCTCCAAAATATTTAACATCTGGTTTGATCAGAAGACTTTTGCTCTTATTTTAAGGTATCATGGAAGCAAGAGAATGATAATTATCTATTAAAATAATGACAATCAAAATTATTAACAATAATATCTTCCTTTAATAACTCTGAATCCTTAAATACAGAATTAAATAATTTAAGGTAAGGATGAGGACCATTAAGTTCAGTTATTTAAAAATAAAAAACAATTAATTCTGAAGTCAAAGTTACATGTAAGAGGTGTTTCCCAGGGGCTTAAGCAAGATTTCTTCAATATAAGCCATATGTCTTTATAACTAGCACAAGCTCTCAGCACATGGACATTAAGACAACTAAGGGTAAGACTAAAAAAGGAAGTCAAAGTCAAGTCTTTGAAAGAAAAATATTCAATGAATAATTGTTTAATAACAGACTACTAGGAAAGGGCAAAATATTGCAGAAATAAATGATATTTGAGGGAAAAATAAAATGTTGAGTAAGCTAGCTTACTATCTATACCACACTTTTTCTAGAAACTTACTTTACTGACAAAAGATTAGTCCTTTATTACAAGGAAGTCACAAACAAAATTCAACCATTTTGATCGTCAACTTTTTTTAATTAAATTAAATTTATGTGAATTAAAAGTCTTTTACAGTTGTGTTTCAGACACACAGTGACAGTGAATTAGGGTCACTCCCACCACCACTGTTGACCTCCCTCCACCACAGTTCTCAGCATGCATCACATATCTCCACCCCCAGTTCCCTGGACTGTTATTGTAACAGGTCCATTTTGTCACAAACTTTTTTAAATAAAAAAATTGTAAAAACTAATCCACCAGGGAGAAGGAATGTGCTAGAGATAATGTTTTCACATAAAGAAAATTCTGGTTAATAAGTGAGATAACATTGAAAACACATGATAGAATTGGGGCCAGCAAGGTGGCGCTAGAGGTAAGGTGCCTGCCTTGCAAGCGCTAACCAAGGAAGGACCGCGGTTCGATCCCCCGGCATCCCATATGGTCCCCCCAAGCCAGGGGCAATTTCTGAGTGCTTAGCCAGGAGTAACCCCTGAGCATCAAACCGGTGTGGCCCGAAAAAACAAAACAAACAAACAAAACAAAACAAAAAAACATATGATAGAATTTTAAGGAAAAAATGTTTGCTAAAAGGCTGTCTCAGGTATGGTTTTCTATTTTGAAGATACTAAAACTAAAGTTTTGTCAAATTTGGGGGACTTAACGGTAAACAGCCTAAAAAGAAGTGCATACGAAGAAAGCACATGACGGCATTTTATGAATTTTAATTTGTAAGTCTACAGCTATTCCTGAACTCCTTCAGCTCTCATCAGTCCTTCATAGAAGAAAAACACAAATTACCTAAGCACTGCAGGGGGTAGAACCTGTGTCTCCTAGGACCACAGGAGTGGCCTTGGTTGTTCCAAGAATTTCAGGGCTAAAGCAGCTCCCCAACCTTAGGCCTAAGTATAGAACCAACTAGCCAGGTTGGCCAAGTATTGCAGGGAGTTGCCCCTGAGCTCTGCTTGTGAGCCCACCACCCAGAAAAAAAAAAAATTCAGGACAGAAATAAGATAGTTCTAAATATCCAAATCACCACTGTTGTTTTCATTTGGTTATAATTGAGGGGCAATGGGCTGCTCAGAATGGCTTTACTCTAGCTCTGTGCTCAGGGATCATGCCTGCCAGTGCTGAGATGGCCACATGTGGTGCTGCAGATCAAATATGGGTCAACTACATGCAAGGCAAAATGCCCTATACCAGCACTATCTCTCCAACTCATCACCACAGGTTCTTAAAATGCCTAGCAAGGATGAAAAGGCGAATAAGGCAAGATAACAAGGAAAAGCTGGACTGACAATGCCAGTATAAAATTGTAGGGAGGAACTAAGTGAAGCATAACATCAAAGAAGAAAAATCTAGGACAATTTCCAAAGCCTAATAAAAATGACCATTATTAAGGTCTAGATATGTCCTAATGATATTCACTGACATTATTTCATTTCATCATCATTAAAACCTTACAAGAAAAACCCTGTCTCTCATACAGCTAAGTGACAGTGCAGTAATTCTATCCTGTTTTCATGATTCAAAAACTCACAAAATTCTTTCTATTATACAATAAGTCTCATCTTTGCAGAATTTCAAAAGCTTCTTACAACTGAACAGTATTGCCATATACCCTATAAAATAGGGATGTCTAAAGAATGACTTCCAAAGTAAGCTTCTCTTCCTTTCTACCTAAGAAAAAAGAACGAAGAATCTTCAATGCTGCAAAAAATTCCGGTATGTAGTAAAATCTTTATTTCACATGTCAACTAAAAATAATTACCTTCAGGGCTGGGAAGATAGCTCAACTATGCACCAGAGCCAAGCTCAAACCACAGCATCATATGATCACCCCAACACCATGAGGTGCAACCCTGATGTTTCCCAAGCACAGTTAGGGTGTCCCTGGTAGTCACCAAGAATATAGGGACTGCACAGCTCCACATCCTCTAGTCCTAGAATTCAACCACTAGACCCATCTGAATAAATACCGCCAGGGAGTGGCCTCAGCATTGGGTAATCTCCATAAGAAAAATAAGAGGGGTGGAGAGTGCCTTGTACACAGTTGATCCCAGTTCAATCCTCAGTACTACATAGTCCCCAGTCTTCACTGGGGTGTGTAGGTCCCCAAGCCCAAGCACAGCCATTACCATGAGTGGGTTAAGTCAGTGGTTGGCAAGCCGTGTTAGGTCAGTGGTTGGCAAGCCGTGGCTCGCGGGCCACTTGCGGCTCTTTACACTTTTTAATGCGGCTCTTCTGTGTGCCAGGCGGCTCCAGGAGTCAGGACTCTGCTCCTAGCCTCTGTGTGGCTCTCAAAATAAATTTCAATCGTGGTTTTGGTGAGATTTGGCTCAGTAGAAAAAAAAAAGTTGCCCACCACTGGGTTAGGTCATTGCCATCAACACAGGGACCCTTACAGCACAGCATCCTCAGTCTTTGCAATGAACAGCTGGTCTGTTTGGTCAAGAATTGCCAGGAGAGGCTCCATAATAATAATAATAATAATAATAATAATAATAATAATAATAATAATAATGACAGTAACAATAACAATTGTCATTCCTGCTCTTTCACACCCTAAAGAGAAGAGGCAGAGGACTGTACAGCAGGTAAGGGTGTTCCTTATATGCAGCTGACTCTTATTTGATCCCCAATATCCCACATGGTTCCTCGAGTCCTGCCAGGAATGATTCCTGAGCACAGAGCCATAAGTAAGACCAGGACTAAGATCCACAATAAGTAAACAAACAACATATACTTAGAAGAGCTATAGAATAATAAAACTCTAGAGCATAGCAAAACCTACCACACTTCCATAGCTTGCCTAGGTTTGCCTTATCAAACTTTAGCAACCAGAGTTAGAAATTTTGAGGTCTCATGTTAGGAACAAGGACTAGGGAAAAAAATTCCTTTATTAAGACAGAGAATTAATCTAGC
The DNA here is from genome assembly GCA_004027635.1 of Crocidura indochinensis. NCBI lineage: Eukaryota > Metazoa > Chordata > Mammalia > Eulipotyphla > Soricidae > Crocidura > Crocidura indochinensis. Next base: position 18,848 of record PVKC010012022.1, on the reverse strand, counting down.
TCTGAAGCAGGATTCTCGTGTCTAAATGATAAAAATCATAATATCTACATACTCTCAATTCCAAATTAAGAAACCATTTCAAAGGCTGGATCTATAAGGGGGTTTCCAAGGCAACAGAAACTTGATGCCACAACTCTTCATGCTGTCAATCTCTATAACCAGATGTTATCACTACCATTGCATGAACAAGGTATTGACTATTAATGTTGCTACTAGTCTAAAGATAACTATTACAAATGAAAGTTTTTCCAACTGTGTACATTTAAAATTAAGCTGTCATATGACCCAGTAATTCCATTTAAGGCATCTACACCCACAAAGACTTAAAAACATTCCTTCAGAAGGATAATATGCACATCATTTTTCATTGAAGCACTAAATGCAAAGGCTAAGCTATGGAATCAACCTATGTATCCAACAACAGATAAGATTATAAAGATGTGGCACATGTACACAATAGAGTACTATGCAGCTCTTAGATACAATGAAATAATGTAATTTTCTGCAATCTGGCTGGAATTGGAAGATAGCATGTTGAGCAAAGTAAGTCAGAAAAAGAAAGACAAACACAGAATGCTCTCACTTATCTGTGGTATACTGAAAAATTTAATAAGAAAATATAATAAACTGGGGTGGGGGGGAGTGGAGACGCCAAGATCAACCTTTTCCCCAGAGTTTAGAGAGGCAAAGGACAGAGACGGAATGAAATAAAGGGCAGGAAGAAGATGATAAATGAAAGTAATGGAGGAACAGAAGTCTAGGCTTTGTTTATAATGTGGGAGAGTGGTCATAGCCATACATCCAAAGCACAGGCTCAATAACATCAAAAATATGAGATCTAAGCTGTCAACACTGAATTTTGTAATGGGCTATCAAAGTGTTGGTAGGGAAAGTATAGGAACACTGGGGAAGAAAGCTGACACTTGTGGTGGTATTGGTGTTAAGACATGTATAAATCTCAACTATCAACTATCTATCAACTACCAACCATCTACCAACTATCAATTATCTATCAACTGTCTCACTTTGTAAATCCTGGTTCTTTAATTAGACCACAATGAGTCATTCTTTAAAAATAAATGAGTTTTTAAATTTAAAAAACAAGCTTTCCTAATTAGTACATATATGCTCTTTTGTTAAGTTACATAAATTATATAAACCATTTCTTCTCATTTCACAATGCTTTTGTAACTTGCTAACATTGGCCAGTGAAGAGATCATCTTTAATACACTTAACAAATACGGAAAATCAAAGTGCTTTTCATATTATCCTTTTCATGCAAAATACGTGTATGAGTGATTGATAACTAGGCAAACAAAGAAAAATGTTCTCCAACCCTTTCTATTTGGGATACCTCTTGCAACAAAAGGGAACAAAATCAAATAAAACACTTCAGATTGAAATACAACATGGGGGCCAGAAGGAGGTACAATAAAAGCCTGTCAGATAAATCAGTATTAAGGTAGTATGACTAATCTTTTCTCAGTAAGCAGAAACAATTATGACCTGAAGAGATCTTCAGTTACACATAGTGTCTCTCCAATTCACAACACTCAAGTGAACACTTACTGGGAACTAACTATCTAAGAGACCAAGGATTGATAAACTGTTAAGAGAGTAAATATTTAGTCTTTATGGGCCATATGGTCTCTATCACAACTACTAGACTCTGCTGCTACACCTGGAAAATAGCCATGGCCAATATGTAAATGAGTGAACATGGCTATATTCCAATAAAACTTTACTTATGAACACTGAAATTTGAATTTCACTATTATTTTCGCATACCACAATACATTATTCTTCTTCTGATATGAGTTCAATTAGTAAAACATGTAAAAGGCATTCTCAACTTTGAGGTCCAGCAAAAATAGACACTGGTCTATATTCTACCCATTGGTTGTAGTTTACAACAGTACGTAATTCAGTAAGATACAATGAAAGTAATTCTGCTAATGTTCACATAGAGAAGTTGCAAGTCTTCCTTCTCCATCTAAAAAAATCTAAAAATGACTAAATTATGGTTTCTCTTTAGTTACCTCTATGCATATGTAATGATACCTAAACTTTCCTCTAATTCCACAATAAGATAGTAGGTTACAAAAATACAATTCAAATAACTCCCAATTATATTTATTCAGTAAGTATATATAATGGATCTACTATGTTTTAATTGTGCTATGCCAAAAAAGATGAAAACTCATAGACATGCTTTTAAGAAGCACTGAGTAGTGCTAAGTAAGACATATGAGTTACCTATAGTGTTTCACACTTAAGAACAATGAATTGGGACGACGGAGAGGATAGAGAATAAATGCCATGCCCAGATCCATCTGAGAGAACGAACAAAACCTTCACTCCAAAGAGACTCTTTGAGTCAAAGCATGAAGGTTAAAGAGCACTTCATCCAGAAAGCAGAGGGAAGGAATAGTTCACAGGGAATGTCATATATAAAGCCATAGAAAGGAAAGAGAATAGCACATACTACAAAACCACAGCTAGTTCAGCACAGCTTTGAAAAAGAATATAATTGGATATGATTCTAACGAGAGGGAAAGGTCAGATCATGGAGGACTATATATAGTTTGCTGAAGTGTTTAAATTATATTCACTAAATGGCAAGGAGCCGCAGTAAGATTCTGAAAACAATTGACATGATCAACTAGCTATATGAGAAAAAAAAATCACAGGTAGCAATGTGGACATATCTATTTCAGAAAGGTACCAAAGTGTGACTTAATACTAAAGCTATATACTGGTCAAATGAATTATTTTTTAAATAAAATTATCATTATGTAATTATTCAGTTAAAATAACTGACACCAGAAGCTCATGTTTGAAGAAATATAAGATTGAGAGGTTGGATAGAGCGCTATGAAATAAAAACATATACTGATATGGGAATGAGAAGAATAAAGAAAATGACTAAGACTATCATCAACTTCAGTTATTTTGCCTCTTATCCATGTTCACTTCAACTATTCAAGGGCAAACAACAGATAAATATGGAAAAATTCTGCCAAAAAAATTTTTTTACATTTTACACTGACTACACAGGAAAATACTTGTAAATATATATAAAGATAATATGCAACAAACACTCATGTACCTTCTATCCAGTTTAAGAAAGATTACCTCTTCTAACCATTCTTGTAATAATTCATTCATTTTCTTAGAAAAACTGTTTCCACCATTCTATAAACAACAGCTCTCACATAATCAATTTTTTGTTTTGGGGCTACACCAGGCAGTGCTCAGGGCTTATGCCTGGTCAGGCTCAAGGAACCCAGGAATCAAACCCAGATAGGCCAAGTGCAAGGCTAAGTGTCTGACCCACTTCCCTATTTTTGTTTTTTTACCCCAAAAAAGTTGTTGATAAGGTAACTGATTAAGACTAAGATCGATTCAGAATACATGTTTATATATGCTTTAACATATTTAATAAATTGTCATAGGCCCAGATCATGATCTGCATTCAAACTGGATGGTAGCTCATTTTGCTATATTAGGCCTATAAAACATAATTTAGTGTTTATCCTTTCAACATAAATAAGGTTGAATATTAATAAACAGTAGATCATTTTTCTCTTCCAACACTGATTCTTGACTGGATCCTAAACTAGTTTCCTTACTCCTCAGAACCATAGCTCTCTATTTGGGGGAAGACAAGTGCCTTATTTTCAAAACATACCTAGAGAGCAGCAGCGTGAAGCAATGATAAGGAATGGGGAATATTAAGTCAACTGATACTGGCTAGATAAAGGGCAGAATAGGTATGCATAAAAAAAACACACATCTAAAGTCTCTTTGTCATATTTCATCTTCCAACAATTAAAACTGAACCTCTGAGACACACTGATTGAGCACACCGGTTAAATCACACAGGGCTATATTTACACAGAATCACCAATGTTAGCTTAGGGTGTCTGCAATGATTAAAACGTTTCTAACAGGCAGGGCTGACAAAGAGTAGCTGCCATAGAAAGAGGAGCAGCTACTACTGCTACTACCACTTATAGTACTGTACCATCTTCCCCAGCACAGGAAAACATCTTCAGCCATATGAATTACAGACCGGAAAAGATACTATTTAAAACAAACATCCAATTTGAGGATGATTAGCAGGAAGCTTAAAGTGCTGCAACTCCGGGCGAAGTGGTGAATGAACCAACTGTACACAATCACTCCATCAAGATCAAGAAAGAACAATCCGAGTGGTTTCCCAACGTGCAGTTACCCAGTTTCTCCCTTACACCAGGGGGCAGTGACAACAAGAAAAGAATGGGCCTCTGCAACACCTCTTCCTACAGACAGTAGGGGGTGGCAGTACATATGGCTTACAGTCAGAACAAAACAGTAATACCCAACACAACTGCTCTTTATTCTCCCCTGGACCTCTCCTCCAGGCTTCAGCCCGGGAGGAAGCCACCAGGTGAGACCACCTGCCTACAGAAAAGAAGAAAATTCGCCATCAATCACCCAGGAAAAGCCAGCTCTGTCTGTGAAGCAAGTGATCCTTCGATGACTGAACTGCATCCAGAAGGAAGACAATCTGAATTTTCAGGTTGGCTGGCAAATGAAATGACTTAATGATCCTGTATTATAAGGACAGCGAGATGGCCAGCAATTCAATTTCTCCACAATAACCCAAGACACCAACGTCTCGCCAATAAACTACACCAGGACAAACAAGCCCGGATACGTGTGCTTGTTTTACACTAACCTCTACATACACTCGTGCTATGGAGACCTATTAAGTTAGATAAAATTGCTCGCGCCGAGCTGTCTTTTGTTACTTCTTAAAATTCCAGCTAGTGTTCTGACGATCCTCTCAAAACACAGATGTTCTTCAATGGAAGTCACAATGTTTTGTAGCATGTGGGCAATGATATGTAATTATGTGTGTATGCGTGTGTGCAGAGAGAAAGGGGGGATATTTAATATCTGATTTGGATCATTCCCACATTCCTGAGATGATCTACATGGGCAATGCTGCAGGAGGCACTCCACTGACAGTATCCATGTTGCTCAAGCTTTCAGTGCCACATTTTACTGTCTTCCCCAACACCACCCTTTTTACCCCCGTCCCCGTCTTGCTCTGCCACCCTGACACCAAGAACGCGCAAGAGTATTTCACTATCGCCATCCGCTGTAATTAACCATTGCCAGGGCGTTGAGCCCCAACCCTGGAAATGCCTGCAAATGTATCCCTTTTGTTCCCCATGTTGTCTTGTTTTGCTCGTTCCAGATATTTTCACCTGTGTTTAAAGAAGATATAAAAAAAAGGGGGGTGGGGGGAAGCCAGGGACAGTGGAGGAGATCCATCCAAATATGTGTGTATATAAACATATATTTATATATGTATGTATATATATGTATATATAAACATATATATACAGATGTATATATATATATATATATTATATCCCTTTGCCTACTACTAGATCTTGAACTCACAAGCAGGGTCAAGATGCAGGAGAGGTCTGGGGCAGGGGTGGGGTGGGGTGGGTATGTTTTGTTTTCCCTTCCCCTGGGGAAGGGGTAGAAAAGCCAAAAAGCTTTTCTTTTGGCAAGACTCCCAGAACCACCTCCCCAATATCCGTTATCGGTGCTGAGGTCTTGTTCCCAAACAAATAAATAAATAAATAAATAAATAAATAAATAAATAAATAAAATTAAAAAAAGACATTTTCAGCCGTGCCCACCTGGGGTCAAGTGAATGAAGACAAGACAGCGGGCAAGCTGCACACACAGCCAGCCGCATCGGGGACAGCGGCGGGACCCGAGGTGGGTCGCTTGAGCCCATTTGCCCCGGCCAGTCCCCGAAAGGCTGGTCTCCCTTTCTTTCATGCCCTGGAACCCCCGTCTCCAAGCCCACCCCACCCCCCCCAAAAAAAATGCACCCAGCCCCTCTGCAGCTGCTGCTGCTGCTGCTGCTGCTGCTGCTGCTGCTGCTGCTGCTGCTGCTGGTGCCGCTGCTCGTGCTCTCCCGGGAGCACCTGGCTGGCACCTCGGTCAACTACTTTGCAGACGAGGGAGGCAGCCCGGGGCCGGGCGGGCGGGCGGGCGGGCGCAGGCTTCGCACCTCGGCCCGGCCCGCAACCTCACGCTCGGGTTTGCTGCTGCGGCTGGGGCTGCGATCCGATGCCGCCGTCCGTCCTTCCGTCCTTCCGTCCGTCTGTCCGTCCGCCCGCGGGGAGCCCCGGGCCGCCGAATTCCGAGACACGCGCCGCGCCGCTGCAGCCCCCTCCGCCGTCACCTTCCTTCCTTCCTTCCTTCCTTCCTGCCTTCCTTCCTTCCTTGCTTGCTTGCTTGCTTTCCCTGCTCGCTTACCTGCCGGGTGCTCGGAGAGTCTGGGGGCGCGCGGGTGTGGGGTCAAGCCCCGGCGTCCCGCGGGGGGTCTCCGTCTCCGTCTCCGTCTCCGTCTGTCTGTCTGTCTCTCTCTCTCTCCCGCCGCCCGCGCCGCCTGGTTGAGCTCCGCGCGAAGGGGACGAGAGGGAGGAGGGCGCGGCGGCGGGGCCTCGCGGCCGCCCCCCAGCCGGCGATCCTCCTGACAGCGGCGGCGGCGGCAACGGCTACGGGCGCCTCGCTCCGCCCCAGCCTCAGCCTCAGCCTCAGCCTCGCGCGCGGCACCGCCGGAGGGGGAGAGGAGGGAGGGGCGGGCCCGGGCGCGGTGCTGGTGCTGGCGGCGGCGGCGGCGGCGGCGGCCCCGAGCGCTACCCAGCTGCCCCCGGGCGGCTCCAGGAGCCGAGTGAGGCGCTAGAGCCGGCGGGGACCGGCTGGAGCCAGCGCGCTCACGCGCACACATACACACACACACACACACACACACACACACCGCGCTTCCGAGGCGGCCCCGCCCCCTGCGGGAGGGGCCGAGCTGAGAGGCGCGAGCGAGCGAGCGCGGCGGGAGGGCGCGCGCGCGCGTGGAGGGGAGGGCGCGTGCGCGGTAGGGGGTGGGCAGCGCGCGCGCGGTGGGAGGCGCGTGCGCGGTAGGGGGCGCGTGCGCGAGACGGGGTGGGAGGCGCGTGCGCGGTAGGAGGTGGGTCGTCCGCGCGCCCTCGCGCCCTCGCTCTCTCTCTCGTCCTCGCCTTAGCTCAGCTCAGTCCTCCTCCTCGTGGGGGGTTCACGGAGGAACTGACGAGACTTAGGGTTTCTCCCCCATTTCCAAACCCAACCCTCTTTCTGTCAGGTCTGGGTATTTCTGGTTTGGGGAATGGGGCTGGGATGGATGGGGATGGATGGTATTCGGCTAAGGAAAGGGATGGAAGGAAGCGCGCGCGCGCGCGCCTCCGCCGGGCTCTAGACGGCCAGGCCCCGCCCACCGATGACGTCACTCTCGAGGTGCTGCTGTCACGTGCGCCCACCTCTGGGCCCGGCCTCCCGGGTTTTGATGGCAGGACGTGTCTTCACTTTTTGCTGTTCCCCACCCCACTCCAACCTTGGAAAGCCACCACCTTGCACCCTATTCCTCCTAATCACTGACCCACCCATCCACCCCCCAAAGAGTGTCACTTATTCTTTTTTCCTGACTCCCTGCTTGTCCTTTGTGCACTGCCTCAAAAAAGCTTGGTCATGGAATGGAGAGAATCTGAAAGAGGCGCAAATCCCAGGGGTGGTGGGTAGGGAAGGGTTGCATAGGAGCCCGAGTTTATCACGAATCATTCCCGAAATCCAAGGACCAAGTGTTCCAGTTCCCACCACGCTGGATAAGAAGCCTCGCTCACACACTCGCAGGGAGCCCTGCCTCCCCCATGACCGTGACCTCAAGGCCATCTAGATTTTCTTCCTTTTATCGCTAATTTCTCCTTTGCATCCTAAATCAATTGTGAAGTTGATGATGCTTTGGGGTGTTGGGGTGCTGTGAGATGATGCAGAGCAGTCACCATCCCACCCTGTGCCCAGATTATCTGCCTTCCCTGAGGCCATGACAAACTTTCATAGGCTACTGTATTGCGAGGAGAGGCCATGGTTGGATGCACACAAGTACTTCAGTTGAAGGAAGTCTGTCCATCTGCCATGTTGCTGGGTTTGGGGGTTCTTTTGGGGGGGCACACCGGTGACCCTCAGGGATTACTCCTGGCTATGCACTCAGAAATCGCTCAGAAATGGCTTGGGGACCATATGGGATGCCTGGGATTCGAACCACGGTCCATCCTAGGCCAAATAATCTGCCTTACACCCTTGCGCCACCGCTCCAGCGCCTGGTTACTGGTTCTTTGAATCTACTTCATACAGAAGTCTTTGAGTTTTAGAAAATTCAGAGAATAACACCAAGCAGTGACTTAATGAAGTCATTTCCATCTCTAGCTACAGTGGCTACTTAAATAGGACTATAAGACAAACAGTGGAGTAGGGTACTTTCTTTGCATATAACTGACCCAAGTTCAATGCCTGGAATCCCATATAGTCCCCCAAGCACCTATGGAAGTGACTCCTGAGTGCAAATCTTAGATCACTGCTGAATGTGCCTCACAGAGAAGGAAGGGAGGGAGGGAACAAGAGAGGGAAGGAAAGAAAGAAGGTGGGAGGGAAGAAGAGCTATCTCAATGAAGAATTAGGGGTCTTGGGGCTGGAGAGATAGCATACAGGCAAGGCATTTGCCTTTCATGCAGAAGGTCATTGGTTCGAATCCCGGCATCCCATATGGTCCACTGAGTCTACTGGGAGCAATTTCTGAGTGTGGAGCCAGGAGTAACCCCTAAGCAATGCTGAATGTGACCCAAAATCCAAAAAAGAATTAGGGGTTATAGAGAACAGTGGTTAAGCTGCTTGCCCTATACACAGCAGATTTCAAACCCAGCACCCCTTATGGTAAGGAGTAAACCCTGGATTAAGCCCTGAGCACTTCCAGGTATAGACCCAAAACAGAAAAAAAGAGATCAAGGGTAGTATATGGATTCTTTCATGAGGCCTCCGAAACCTTGGGTTACTCAAGATCTGTGCGGATGGAGGCAGAGTAGTGATTACTTATGGGAAATTGAACATTGGGCACCTTCTGAGTTACAGTCTGGATAATAACCACAAGAGTTCATAGATGCACAAAAAGATTGTGTTTCATTCTTTCGATTCTTTACCTACAAATAAAGAGACATAACAGTGTCATCAGGATCAGAGTCTGGGTTTACATTTCACTGTTACCTACCATTTACCTGTTATGTGACCTTGAGAAAGTCTTTGAGCCTTCTTTTCTCCATCTGTCTACTGTGGTTGATGATATCTCAGAGAATGTCAATAAAGATTAAGTGAAGTTATGTATTCAGAGCCTAGTATATATAACAAGGGCTCAGTAAACAGTGACCAACAGTGATTCCTTTTGCACTAACAATGTATGGAATTCTCTTTGGGGCTTGCATTTGAAGATTACTTTGTATCTGAATCTTTCCTCCTTGGTTTCACTAAGTTTAGTAACACTTCTCCCCCCACACAAAAAAAAAATAACAAAAGGCATTCATGGTAAAATGAATTGATTTTCAACTACATCAGGAGGCAGCTCCTAAAAATTATGGTGCATATTGTGGAGCTCAAAGAAATATTGATAGATATAATTCAGCCAAAGGACTTACACAGCTTTAGTAACACTAACTATAGCTATACATGTAGATCTCCACATAATAAATATTACTTTTAAGAAATAATACGTGTTTTCTTTTGAAATTCGTTGGCAACTTTTCACAGGGTAGTTTAATAACAATTCATAAAATGAAAACCTTTAAACCGTCTTTTCCTGGAAATTGGAAAAACACTGCAATTGTTCCATTTTAGCAGCAACATTCTTTATTGACTTTCCCCACAGTAAGCTTTACTAGCTGTGACCCACAGAGACTCTTGCTCTGATGAAGTGAGTAACTCTGACTCACGATCCTCATCATACTTCCAAAAATAAGCCCCCATTTTTTTTTTATTTTGGCAGACCCTCCCCAAGTGAACAGGGACCAGAGCCTAGAAGAATGACCTCACAATGCACTGTTTTGATCATCCAACATGCATCCAAGCAGCCATTTCTGTTCTTAGAGTTCTGCTACTGAACCTTGCCATTCACTACCACACTCTAAGCTTGTAGAGGAGAAAATCCATCCCCAGCAGACCTGAGAGGTACAGTAGGGATGGAAAACAGCATAGGAGAGAGAAGCTCTGTGTGAGGCTCCTCTCCCTGGGTTTCTTTTGTCACTTGATTCCCCCAATCCTTAGATCACTGATTTTTTAATACCTACTAAAACTTCAGTCTTACCAAAATGATGAGACTGCTGTCTACAGTTTGAACTTGAAACCTGTGTGCCATATAACAGGAACCTGCAAATAATTGTTCACAAAGATATCCAGCATGAATACTACCTCCCAGCCTTTCAAAAATGCCCTTTTCTGCTCCATCCTCTGCACACTCACTTTGAAGGTACATGTCTTTCTTTCCTTGTATTTCTCCCTTAAGTGGCCTCCAGGCCTACCTTTTCTGCCCCTTTCCCTCAACTTATTATCTTTGAATAAACAGTGCCTGCCATTGAGTGACTGCAATATTTTCTAAATGTCATGTGTCTACTCAATTCTCACTAATTCTCACTGCATCCCATTAAATAATGTACTATCTCTTTATAAATAGGGCAGCAAAGGGGCAGGGGGAGTTTAAGGGGAGGATAGCTGAGAGGTTAACTGACCAGATCTGAGTCACACTGAGTAACAAAGTCATGATCTGAATCCAGACATAAGTGTTATGTATCAGCTACCCTCAGGATAGTTCCATGTAAGATACAAATGAGAACATAGCACATATATATATGTATATATATACATATATATATACATTGAGGTGGGCCTCTCAAGGTCTGGAAGCCCCTCTCTGAGATTATCAACCAACCTGGGTGCACAAAGAACCTGAGCCTGAACCTAACAATATTCCCAGGCTGTCTCACGATGTTCCAGGGATATACCTGGCAGTGCTCAGGGAACCATGTGGTGTTAGGTATCGAACCTGTGTCAGAATCATAAAAATTATATACCTTCATCCCTACACTACCACATCTCTCTTTTTTTGGGGGGGGGGGTCACACCAGGCCGCACTCAGGGGTTACTCCTGGCTCTACGCTCAGAAAACGCTCCTGGCAGGCTCGGGGGACCGTATGGGATGCCGGGATTCGAACCACCGTCCCTCTGCATGTAAGATAAACACCTTACCTCCATGGTATCTCTCCAGCCCCACATCTCTTTTTTTTTTTTTAACATTACTATAGTACACAAAGTATTTCTGAAAATTTGATGTAAAATGTTTTCTCCTAATTTTTTTGTATAATCTAACTTCTTTGACCTACAATGGATAATTGTAACCAATAGCTTTAACATTTTTCCCACCAACTCCCATCTCAGTCTTTTGATGAATAGTCAATAATTCAAGACTAACACTTAAAGTGTTTTGCACATAGAGCAGTTGCTATTTAAAAGAAGTTTCTAGGGGGCCGGAGAGATAGCAAGCAGTAGGGCATTTGCCTTGCATGTGGCCAACCCAGGACAAATGTTGTTTCGATTCCCAGCATTCCATATGTTCCCCCAAGGCTGCCAGGGGCAATTTCTGAGTGCAGAGACAGGAGTGACTCAAAAACCAAAAAAAGAAAAAGAAGTTTCTAATCTCTTCTCTGGAAAGGTGAAAATTGATTGATAATATAAGCAAAACCTGGCATATTTTTACATTGGCATTTATAAATGTTTTACAAATAATTATACCTTCTGTATGTGTACAGTTGTGATAAGTTCTGTGGCCATCTACAATTAATTTGAGATGGGCATTGTCTGCTACACTTCAGCCTATTTGGAAAACAAATTATGTAAAACATTTAAATATTAATACATTATAGAATTATTAGTAAAACAGCACATGGCTCTATCTGGCATTCAACACAATATCTGGCATACATAGATATGGCCAGATGTTTGTGGGACTTATGAATTTAGCATCTGTCTCACACATATAATTTATATAAAATGGATTATAATTAAAGATTTGAACTTCTTAAATTTTATAAATTTAAAATTTTTTATCTTGTAAAATTTAAATCTACTTGATTTTTTTTAAATCAAGTAAGTATAAAAAAGAGGGAAGGGAATAGAATTCTTATCAACATAAGCGTTCTAATCCATGTATAACTTCCCATTGTAAAATTAATTGGCTATCTGAAAAACAGAATAGTTGCTCTTCTCTTGAGTTACTTGAGCCATCCTCCCAGAGTCCAATCAACTCAAGACTATGAACAGGTTAGTGTTAAAGGGCCTGAAAAACCAAAGGTGGGTATGGATGAGCACTCTGGACCAAATTGATCTTTTAGCCCACCTGCCTCAAAGAACTTGCATCTTATTATCATGTCCTTTCAATTCATAGCAGTTTGAAACTGTGAAAATAGATTCAATTGTCATTATTAAAACAAAAGCATATCCCAGTTTGTGGGCTGAAACTAAAGACCTTTACTTGGGAGAAGGGGGAGTCCTCAAAGGAAACAAAAGCATCTATAAAAATAACATCTGCATGTCTGACACTGCTTTAAACTACTGGAGGCTTCCCTACAGAATTTGAAGCATTTAGTATTGATAATGTAAATTCTGTGTCTTTTGTACTGAGAAAGAAAGACAAGGCAAGCTCTGTTTAGAAATCCCTGAGGGTATGTCTTTAACTTATTTTCTATCACCCACTTCTACCCAGTAACTTGTTTTGTATAATTTTGATTCTTAGTCTATACCTGGAGGTGCTAAAGGGACCAAATACGGTATATGTGGTATATTTGGTACTGCATAAATCCCATACAAAGCAAGTACCTTAACCTTTGTATTATCCTGTCCCCTCTACCTACCCAGTATTTTACTTAATACATTACTGGTAGTATATACAACTGTCAATTACATAAAAATTAAATGTACTGTATAAAAGCTTTTCTCTTCTAAGGAGATGAAAAAAATATTCAATTTCCAGTTGCCACTATTCTTTGTTGTACAAACTACCACTTATTTCTAGCATATATTAAATGCTTTAAGGTTGTTCTTATAAGGAAAGGCCCCTGGTGAGCCATCAGAGAGTTACTGTCCCTTTAAGAGTGAAGATGTCAGTTTCCAGAAGCCCACTCCTAGTAACTGCCACAGGATGGCAGTTGGGAGGGGAGAGGGGTCCATAAAGCCCCAGGCTCAAGTGCTGGGGCTGGTAGGAGATTCTGCCACCACTGCCCTAATGGATTACTCCTGTTGGGATTGCTCCTGCTGGGCAGCTGCCACTACCAGCCAGATTGCCAGAGAAACTGTTTATCAGACTCTCTGCTCCTGCTGGCTTTTGCCTCCTCTCCTACTGTGCTGGGCCCTAACAGTCCTCATTAATATCAAGCTGGCCTAAGGGAAAAAAATCACCTTGGGGGTGGGGGGAGAAATAGTATAGTAAGTAAGGGTATTCGCCTTGCATTCGAATAACTCCGGTTTGATCCCTGCCACCCCATGTGGTACCCAAAGCCCCACCAGGAGTGATCCCTGAGTGCAAAGCCAAGTTCAGAACCTTGAGTTCCGCTAGGTGTGGCCTTATCCTCAACCCCAACCCCACCAAAACACAATAACCTTAATAGAAAGAGGAAAAGAAATTACATTAGTGTATGATTTATGACTCCATATTTGTTCAACTACATTAAGTTTAGAAATGCTATGCTTCTTACTACTAGATATCCACCGTTTGGGTTTTTCCATTTTCCACTCATATATAATGGCAAAAGAGATAATAAAATATTTAAATAACTGCATAAGCAAATATCAAAAATGGTGATACTGCTGAAAATAAACTCAACTGACAGATTGTGCTACTGTGTAAGAGATTAAAATGTCTGTTCATCAGTAAATGCATAAATATCACAGTTCTGGGTACTTAGAATGATTGAGGAATGACAGTGTTTTATATGAAAAAGTATGAGTTTATCTAAAGTTGAAACAGTTAAGTCAGTGGTCCTCAAACTACGGTCCGAGGGCCACATACTGTATTTGTTCCCATTTTGTTTCTTCACTTCAAAATAAGATATATGCAGTGTGCATAGCAATTTGTTCGTACTTTTTGTTTTTACTATATAGTCCGGCCTCCAACGATCTGAGGGACAGTGAACTGGCCCCCTGTTTAAAAAGTTTGAGGACCCCTGAGTTAAGTGGTACTCCTAAAAGTGCAAAAAGCTGAACTGAAATTTCGATAGAAATAAGTCAACAATAAATCAAAATCTTACTTTAACATAAATATTCCAAATCATGAAAGTAAAAAACATAATAATAAACTGAATCTTAAAGATCCTCTATGTAGCGCTGTTTGTTTTCTGACACATTTTGCTCCAATGGAAATATGTTAGAGAAATATAGCTTTGTCATTAGCAAGGATATTTTAGTGCCCAAATACAAGATGACACCAGTAAAGCCCCAGTGGAAAGATATGAAGTTAGAGTTGAAGGGCTTATGTAAATAGCCAATTCTTCTAACCCAGAGTTGCCTACAAGGAAATACTAAGATATGGCTATATCAGGATAGACTTTTAGCACCAAAAGGAGAAACATGAGCCACTATAGACAATGTCCACGCAATCACGGCTGACTCGCTGAGCTCTATGCAATCAGCCACCATGTAACTAGAAGACTGCAGCAGAGTGTGTAATTCACATAGTGAAATAGGCTTAATTTCTTTTTAATCAAAAGATACTTTAGACAAAAATGGGGGTTTTTTTTAAGTATAAGCAATTTATGGCTTTGTTGATGTGAAATGCAGAGAAGTTTTAATATGGAAAAGAAGTGGAAGAAAAGGTACTGGAAAATGTGGACTGGAGCTTATGACATTCATCTGAAGTCCAATTTATAATATCTCTAGGTCTAGTTGACCCAGCCTAGCACACAGCGTGAAAGGAACAGAAGAAACAATCAGAACTCGGTAGAGGAAACGTGTGTTTTTACAATTGTTACCAACCTAATAATTGAAATGAAACTCCACTTTTATGGAATTTGGTATAGGACCTTCACATCAGTCTGTAGCACACCAAAGAACCAAGGGAATAAAGGAAATGGAAAAAGTTTTCACTGAAATAAAATAGATTCCCAAGATCCATGCCCTAAAGATTGTGCCCATTACTCTTAGAGATTCATCAAAGCATTTTCCAGAGGCTATTAATTATTACTTGTATTTGATTTTAAGAGGTCTAGCAATCTGATTTCCAAACTCATAAAAAATTAAAAAGCAGAAAACTAAAAGAGGGAAGGAAAAGATTATATGTGGGCATGCAGATAGCAGTGAGAAGAGAAAGCTGGGATTCTATTAGCAGTATTAAGGGAAAAGATGTAAAAATACCTTTGATTAATAAAATAAAGCTTGATGCCTATAATATAGAGAAAGACAGTACCACATGTCCCTACTTTGGGGGATGAACTTTGCTTGTATGGTTTTTACTTTGGGGCCATACCCTACAGTATCTCTGGCTAATTCCAGTTCTGTGATCAGGGGTCAGTTCTGAACACAGAAGTTTGGGAGACTACATGGTGCTCGATGAACCCAGGTCTCCCACATACAAATCATGCCTTCAGCCCTTTGAGTTATCTCTCTGGCCCTGGGGGAATAAAAATACTTAAAACTGATTCTATATTGGAAAATTAAATTATATTCTGTGTTAAGATATTTCCTGAGTTATGAAGCACTCAACTTTATGTTTATGTCCAGAAAACACATGCCATTTTGAGATGTGGGAGATTTTATATCATATTTAAAAGTTCAAAGAAGTCAAATGTACAAATGAACACCATAAAGTAAGTATGCAAGGCCAGAAGTTGCAGGACTAGGAGATAAGGGCCTTCCATGATCTCTCTGATGTAGCTTTGCCCCAAGAAGATTCTCACTGCATCTGCTTGAGTTCCAACAACTGCTAGTTATTTATTCCAGGTTTTGTTATGTTCTAATCATGCTCAAAAACTAGCTAAGTATAATCTATCACCCAAAATAAGCTTAAAATATTCCCAAAGATGCAGCATCTGTCTAAAGATGTCTTACTCTAACACTTTAGATCTTACAAGATAGAAATATAAGAAGCATACATCAACTGTGACTAGTAAAATAATATCTATCCTTATCACGTAGATCTCTACCCAAATTATGAATGATGTTCAAGTATTAAAAAGAATAAAATAGGGGTCAGAGTGATAGTACAGTAGACAGAGAACTCGCCCTGGCATCTTAGATGGTCTCCCCAGCCCTGCCAGGAATAAGCCCTGAGCACTACTGTGTGTGATCCCTGAAACAAAACCAACAACAACAACAAATAATAATAATAATAATAATAACAATAATAATAATAATAACAACAGTAGGTTTTTCTCTGACATAGAAAAGGTCACAGAATATTTTATTATATGGAAAAAAACCACAATGGACCAAGAAACAAAAAGGACGATCCCCTCTATGTAAAAAAAAAAAAATTGTTTTTCACTGTTGTGAATGGTTCATGTGTGTTTGTATCTGGGCTAATAAACAAATGTGAAAGAACACATCCCACTCTACTGCATAGATTAACTCCAGGGAAGGAGAATGATAGTCTGCACTCCATGTTCCACAGTGGCCAAGGAATATTTTCATTATTAACAAAAAAAGGCATAAAAAGGCTAGATGTCTAGAATATGCTTCTCAGGAATAATATCTAATGTTGGGAATTATCTTTCATTATATCGAAACTTTGGGTCCAAAAACCCCTGTGCAGGGAATTGGCTTTCCTGCTGACTATGCTCAGGTACATTTTAACATTAACTTAATAGAGGATTAGGCTGCCTGTTGTGCCATTCCCTGTTGGCTGGGCCAGTGTCCAGAAGTGAATTCCCTTGCAGTTCTCCAAAACGAGGTCAAACAAGTACCCAGGGACTCTCAACACAAGGTAGTTGCCAAAGGCAAAATTTGGCATGAAGTCAGAGCCTGGACTAGGCTAAACTGTGCCAGCAGTTACAGTTATGCTTTCAAGACTTTGATCAGAGCAGGCAAGACCAGACAGCTATTTACAATAGCAGCCACACAGCTCAAAGTTGGAGGGGGTAGGAGATGGGGTCTAGGGAAGTGGGAGGGCCTAAATCTGAAAACACAAAGGCCATCCCTGCCCCACTGACCAGCTTTGCTTCTTTGAAAGATGTTTAAATTCCCCTTCCTTCAGCTCAAAACAATTATCTTAGTGATAATTCCTCCCCACTCAGTCATATCCTCAGGTTGATCCTGCTCAAGCCAGGAAAGGCCCAACCAATAATCTCTTTGTGGATCTTAGGCCTATTTGTATTTAAGTTATTATTATTTTGCATTTTGTTATTTTATTTATTATTATTTCATTTTCTGATAACAGCTAATTAATTATTTAAGTTATATAACTGTCATTGTCACTGTATTTTCAGAGTTGTACACCATCACAATAGACTTGAGAACATTTGTATCAGGTCAAACAGAAAACTTTTAGTCACTAGCAGTCACTCTCTATTTCCCTTCAGCACTCCCAGTCCTAGGCAACCAATAGCCTATTTTCTGTCCTTATAGATTTACCTATTCTGAAATGTTGTAAATTAAATTAGTCAAAATATGCCCATTCTTTGAATTACTTGCCCTTTTATGTTGAGTTAAGTGTTCAACATATGCTCTGAATAATTCCTTTATCAGACATGTGGCTTACAACTACATTCTCCCATATTGTGGTTATATTTTCTCTGTCATGAAGAGAATGAGAAAAAGGGAACTCAAGAGAGGGATAGAAAGACATTTATTTTATGGGGTGATGAAACTATTTTAAATTTGGGATATCATCATCAGAAGTGCTCAGAGGACCATGTGGTGCTGGACAGCAGATCCAAGAATTTTGCATGCAAAATATATGCTCCAGTCTGTTGAAATATTTCTGTGACTTGAAAATATTTTGGGATTACATAGTGACAATGGTTGCAAAACTGTAAATATACTAAAAATATCAATATATATACAAAATAGCATATTTTATAGTACTTGAATTATATCTCATTTTATGAACATAAGACCCATTTTAAGAGGCTTAAACATTTTACTTCAAACCTCATGTTCTCATTTTATTTAATACATATATTATATATAAATATATATTACTTATATATTTATATTTATGTATATATAAATATATATGCATTTTATATACACACACTTTGGGTTCTTTAAAGATAGAGACAATATCTGTTTATCCACCTTTAAAAAGTCTGAAGTCCAATAAGGGATTTTATCACAAATACATGGTATTTTAATCTTATGTTTTTAAATGTAGGAATTTAAGAGATAGTACAGTGAGTAGGACACTTGCCTTGCACCTGACCAGCTTGGGTTTGAAACCTTGATCCCTCCCAGGAGTGATCCCTGAGCATAGAGTCAAGAATAAGTCATAAAACTTGGCCAAAAAATTTGATTTTCACAAAGGTATTAATGAAAATAATAAAAAAATTGCTTGGCCATTTTAAAAGAAAACATTTAAAAAGGAGCCATTTTAAAAGGAGTTAGAGAGATACTACAGGGACTAAGACATCTACCTCAGTAGTAGCCTACCCAGTTTTAGTGTCAGCACTAGTGCAACACTAGAGGTCCCCAAACATGCCTGTGTGACCTGGGAAATCCCTGGTACTACAGGGCACAAGCAACATCACATCCTTGGGTCCTCACTTGGGAGCTCCCCCATATCCCTGCAGTGAAAATCAGGGGACTGGGAGACGACTCAGAGAGCTGAAACTGAAGACCTTTTGTTAACTCCTTGCACTGCGTGTTTCCCGCGGGCACCACTGGGATAGCCCTTCTGCCTTCCCATACTGTTGGGCAAGAGCAGCCACAGGCCTATTAACTA
>PVKC010012021.1:0-24137 GCA_004027635.1 Crocidura indochinensis | reverse complement strand
CAAATAACTGTTCTACAGCTGAGCCAGAAAATAACTGCCCTCTCCTGCCTTCCACCACAATCCTCTCCAACAAGCGACAGAAGTCCTTTCTTCCTGGCCTGGCTCTTAAGTCTTGCCCCCACCATTTCCTTTCACCAGCTAAAGGCCCCTGGAACCTGGACGGTCAGGGATACTCACGTAGCTCCATGCAGCACAGCTCCAAGTGGCCTCTCCTGGCAAATTCACCCTGCCAGGTCCTTTTAACGCTTCTCCAAACCCCAGAGCTCTGTACAGCTTCCCTGGAGCTGGGATGTCACTGTCAGTAAGTCTGGCTCCCGGGATCGAAGTTTTCTCTGCAGTTTGTCCATCCCTGGGGCACTTCTCTCCTCTCTCCCTCAAGCTCTGTAATTTTCTGAGTCAAAAAAAAAAAAAAAAGCCTGAGCCAGGAATAGGAAATGTGTCATCATGAATCAGAGGCATTAGTTAAGCGTGAGGGAAAGTGCAGTTGTCAATCATGAATACTCAACAAGTGGTCCAGGTTGCATAAACTTTATTAAAAACCCTGGTCACCCCACAACCCCGCACCTCCAAATCTTAGGAATACTTGATAAAAAAAAATAGTTCAAACTCAGATCACTTTTAGAGTTTTTCCAAGTTGACTTACAAAGTAAGTGAGAGCTAGAATCATCCTGGAGCCCTTTGATGTCAGATGTGGTGACCTGAAGCCATGAGAAATAGAGCTTTTTGATGTTATATTATCAATGAAGTTTAGGTTTGGTCAGTGCATTTATTTGTGGAGTTTCTCACTCAGATTTGCATTTCTTTATATGTAGGTGTATCATTATTCTTTGATTTAATGCAGAACAATGTCCCTGGCTCAAAAAAACTCAAAACCCTGGGGCCGAAAAGATAGCATGGAGGTAGGGCATTTGCCTTGCATACAGAAGGAAGGTGGTTCAAATCCCGGCATCCCATATGGTTCCTGAGCTTGCCAGGAGCGATTTCAGAGCATAGAGCCAGGAATGACTCCAGGGACCCCTGAGCACTGCCAGGTGTGACCCAAAAACAAAACAAACAAAACAAAAAAACTCAGAGCCTGTATATAGCCTTGCCAGACCTACCTGGAACCAAAGGCGTGTAACTCATCTATTCTGGTTCTGGTTTTCAACACTGTTGCCAGAGATGTATCTTTTGATGAGGGTTGAAACAAGAAGAAGGCTGGTTTGGACACTCCTCAATGTCCAGCTATGAAGACTTGTTTAAATAATCCCTCCCTGATCTTTCCCTCCACTCTTCTCTACTAAGGCCAGTCTAGTTGCTGGTCATGTGAAGAAGTGAGTGGTTAAGTAAGACCAAGAATTTGGGGGCCGAAGTGGTAGTGCAAGCCATGAGGCTTCTGCCTTGCTTGCAGTAGCCTAGGACAATCCCCCGGCATCCATATGGTCCCCCAAGTCAGGAGTGATTTCTGAGCACATAGTCAGAACTAATCCCCAAGCGTCACTGGGTGTGTTCGAAAAACCAAAAAATAATACTAATAATAATAAGACCAAGAATTAGATTTAGAGCTCAAGTATGAAACAAATACAGCAGCCATGAATAAATTTGGTAAAAAAAAATTAAATGATTAAATAAAGCAAAAAAAGTGGGGGGGCTAATGGTACACATATTTAGTTTTGGGTTTGGGGAGCCTGTTACTCCTTGCTCTGCACTCAGGGTTCACACCTGGTGTTTCTCAAGACGTCATATGTGGTGTCAAGGATTAAACCAAGGTCAGCCATTTGCAAAGCAAGTGCCTTAACCCCTTTGCTATCTTTCCAGCCCAATTGAGCAAATATTTACCACATGACACCAAATAATTGAGTAGTTGAATCCCCTGGAGAGTGGATCTTATTAATTCTCTTCACTGCTATATAAAAGTTAAACCCAGCCACTTATTTCCAAAGATTCAGTATAAAAGAATAAAGCACAGTAACTTTAGAGAAGGATTTGACAAGCACCAGTTCAACATCACTGTATAAAATCAAATTGATATCATAGAGTGTAAATTATAGTCTTGCTTTATTGATTCTGTCTAGAAGGTGCTTAACCAGGGAGAGAATTTTCAACTCTGCTCCCTTTTATTTATCCTTGAACCAATGCACCTAGAAAATTAAAAAAAAATGACAGGATATGTGTAAAACAATTGCTAGATTACATAAATGCAGGAATTATTTCACATTTTCTTCACCCCACAACTATAGTTTGGGGCCCTCAAATCATGAAGCAGGAAAGGATATTTTCCCTCCTTCCTTCACCATGTGGAGAGAAAAATCAATGATCTGTGATAACTTTTCCTGATACTGGAGTTAAAATTTCTTTATCACCTTAAACTGGAAAATGATTTCACTTGCCAGTAAGGATTGACTGCTGGCAGGTTTTCTTTTATTTAATTTTGGAGGCAGTATTTACTCCAGGTGCCACTCCAATGCTTCAACTTCAATCTAATGCAGGAACCAAAGTAAGTCAGCCCTGGGTCTGCAAGAAGAGAAAGTCTTCTTTCTCTAACCTCAACACTTGGAACTGCAGGTCTGAGACAGATGGCTGCTAAGTGGCAACAGAAGGTCCCTCTGTCCTGCTCACATGCCCACATGGCCACAATGGAGCCTCTTTCACCAAGCACAGCTGACTTTCAAGTGCTGCTTTAGCAGTCACAATCAAGGACGCTAGTCCCCTTGTCTGGAGTATGGGAAGAGACAAGTCCATTTTGGTTCACAGTTTCTACCTGACCTCATGCTCCAAGTTGCAGCACCACCTTTCACTCTGCCAACTCTGTCTCTTTCTGAGCATTGTTTTCCTTTTTAGCAAAACAGTTTTGGCGCTGATTCAGCCCAAAAGCCATCACGGGAGGATCCCAAATACCCCTTTGAAAGTTAAACAAGTGACTCCGCCCTCTCTGAGGCTTGAACTAAGGACCCTCAGATTCTGAGACCGACACGCTGCCTGCTGTGCTAAGAGGGCCACCGAGGTCCTGTACTCACATTTAAGGTAAAGCAGCATAAATAGATTTCTAGAAAACTACTAAATATGTACAGAATATTAGGCTACCTTAATTTACCAGACATAAAACTACACATCACGCTCTCTCTCTCTGGTACTTGGCACTAAGCATTTTTTCATTCATTCCTCCCAGTTTTCTTCCTGAAAGAATATAGTCAATGTGGCTTGACCATCCTTGTACACTTCAGTGGAGCCCCCAGGAGCTCAACCCAGACCTTTGGAGAGGCACCAGGACCTGCCATTTCTGTCTGCACCACCAGGGCACGCTCTCACTGGCCTCCTCCTGCTCTTGTCTTGGCCAGGTGAGGAGCGTGCACAAAGCATTTCCAAGTCACTTCGTGGATTCCCAAATAGCAGGGGCTGGCTTTTTGTAATTTCGCTTCACTGGTCCCCAACTGCAACTTTAAGAAGCCCCATCCTAGGGTCCTCTTTCCAGGACTGAACTGCAGTTGGGCTGGGTGGGGTGCAGGAGGAAATGGATAAAAGGAGAAGGTTCCAGCTTCAGAGATTTTGCCAAACCTACCCAGTGGGTAGAATCAAATTTGGTTAAATCCCAATGAACAGGATAGAAAATTGTATCACCGCGTACAAAGTGGGGGCTGGCTTTCTTTGGCCTTCTATGCTTCTCTTTTTCCTACATTGGCCAAGTGGAGAAGCAAGGTCCAAAGAGTAAAATCTGGAGAATGCAAGGCATTCTCTTTCATGCTAAGCGAGTGCTCTATTACCTGAGCTAATATCCTCACCCCACAATCAGGCCAAAAGAAACCAATCGGGTCTCCGGACTTCTCCTCCTGCCCACCTTGATCTCAGCAGGTTGGGGGACATTTAATACAGAACAACACCAACAGCCCTTTTCCAATCACCTTCCCAACAATAACCTGGACCTTCTCTTTCCCTCACTCCTGCTTTCTAATGGCACAAAACACACAGGACAACACCAGGAATGAAGGGTGCAGGAGTAGCTAGCATTCCTGAAGTAAAAGTGTTAAATCCAGCTCTCCTCATTTACGGCCTTGGAGGTCATAAACTGAACTTAATATTAGATCCTAAGCAGAATTTTCTTCTGATTAAATTTAGTCTGGATTGGAATTGAATTTGATTTTCAGTATTATTCCAAGAGGATTCAGAATTGTTCAACTCGATGCTCCCTGCATGTCTCTCACCCTGAAAACTCTGAGGTTAAGAAAACTACAACAGATTCATCTTTATTTTGTTCTTAGGAGGCTGTGATAACTCTTCCCGAGATACTCCAGGTATATATTTTTTACTTTGAGTCCAGATAGAGCCTATGTTTATTATTGGACTGCTAGGGGTCTTGGTGTTTGGGTGGAATACTCTGGTCAATACAGGAGATACACCATGGAGCCTTAGCCTATAAGTCACCTTTCTCCCCTTCACTGTAGGATTTCTGTGGGATGGTACGTATGTCCATTATATTATATTGCAACTACACATGCCTCATACACCATCATCCTTATAAATATATATTTCTAGAAAACTGCTAAATATGTACAAAGTATTAGGCTACCTTAATTTACCAGGCATAAAACTACACATCATGCTCTCTCTCTCTAATGATATATGCACTAAGCATATATCATTTGGTCTAAACTTATACTTAATTATTTTCTTGCATTGATTCAGGGGTAATTTGGACAACTTTCTATAACTATTTTATAATCTTTGTTTATTTATTAGCTACTACACTTGTCTTATTGTGAATCTTTCAGTTAGCAGCTAGCTTGCCTTTTAAACACAGCCCAACAAACTCTAAGTGATATATTATCACATCAGTGTTTCCACTTCCAGCTTCAAAAAATAGCTGTTATATTTGACAGCTATATTTAATATAAAGAAAAACCTATTATTTGTTTTATATATTTGGTTTACTCAAATTGGGGGTGGGCTGGTTGCGTAACTGTTGGAATCTACGCTTGGCAAATGCTCAGTGTTTCCGTATGGTCAGGTTTTTATAAAGCCTAATCTCCATAGTCCATTGACCAGTGCCCTCTAGCGGCCTTGTAGAAGCAGAGCCCACCAAAGCATCTTGTGTGCAGAAAACTACTTCAAGATTTAGTGAGTTGGGGAAGAGGGAGATTTGGGACACTGGTGATGGGAATGTTGCACTGGTGAAGGGGGAAGCTCTTTACATGATTGAACCCCAACTACAATCATATTTATAATTAAGGTGTCTAAATAACGATATTAAAAAAAGATTTAGTGAATAATGGATGTCGTCTTTAAGAACCAAACACAATTTCTGGGTGACCATTAGAACTCCTACCCTTCTCTTAATCTGCACTGAACTCACAATTCTGGCCCCTCTTGGAAAGAAAATGGAAAGCAAATTCTGTTCTAATTCAGATTAAATTTAGTCACAAGAAAGTTCCGTTTAGAATCCAATTAAGTTTAATTTTGACCTCCGAAGTCATTAATGAGGAGAGCTGGACTTACTTCAGGAATCCTACCTCCCCCTGAACCCTTCATTCCTGGTATTGCCCAGCCTGTTTCCTTCTAGAGTCATTAGGAAGCAGGGATGAGGAAAGAGAAGGCTCAGATGACTGTTGGGAGGTGATGAAAAGGGTTGTCAATGTTGTTCTGCATTAAATGTCCCCCAGTTTACTGGGTTCAAGGTGGACAGGAGGAGAATCCTGGAGACCTGATTGGTTTTTTCTAGCAAGGTTAAGAAGTGGGGGATTAGCTCAGGTAGTAGAGCGTTCGCTTAGCATGTGAGAGGCGGTGGAATCAATGCCCACATTCTCTAGTTTTTATCCTTCGGACCTTGCCTCTCCACTTAGCCAACTGAGGAAAGGGTGGAGCAGAGAAAGCCCCCCACTTTGGATGCGGTGATGCAATATCCTAGCCTGTTCATCAGAATTTAACCAAATTTGAATCTACCCCTGGGTAGGTTTGGCAATAGCCATGAAAGCGGGCAGAACCTAGAAGGCTCCCCTTTTTCAGTTTGCTCCCTCACCCCAGCCCAATTGCAGCTTGGTCCGGGAACGAGGACTCCTGGATGGGGTTACCTAAAGTTGCAGTTGGGGAACAATTCCATGGAGCCGCCCCTGCTCATTGGGAACTAAAGCCCCGAAGTGACTTGGGCGTGCTTTGTGTTCTCTCCTCCCCTGGCCAAGACTAGAGCAGGAGGAGGCCAGTGAGCAGCGTTCCCCGGTGGTGCAGACAGAAAGGGCAGGTGCTGGACTT
Source organism: Crocidura indochinensis (assembly GCA_004027635.1). Lineage (NCBI taxonomy): Eukaryota > Metazoa > Chordata > Mammalia > Eulipotyphla > Soricidae > Crocidura > Crocidura indochinensis. Next base: position 17,918 of record PVKC010012021.1, on the reverse strand, counting down.
GGACTTGGAAGGAGCCTCTCCAAGGGTCCGGGGTGAGTTCTTGGGGTCCCACTGAGCGAGTGCAAGTATGGTCAAGCCACATCGACTGTATTCTTTCAGATGGAAAGCTGGAAGGGAGAATGAAAAAGAGTATGTATTACCTTACTTAAATGTGAAAACTGATCTTTGCTGGCCCTCTTAGAGGAGCAGGCAGCACATCAGTCTCATAATCTGAAGGTCCTGAGTTCGAGCTTCAGAGAGGGCAGGGCCTTCTTGTTGCTTAAATTCCTCCCAAAATGGTATTTTGGAGTCTCGCGAGGGCTTTTGAGCTGAAACAGCGCCAAGTCTCTTTTGCTAAAAAGAAAAACAATGCACAGAAAGAGACAAAGTTGGCTACTTGGAGCATGATACCCGGTAGAAACTATGAACCAAACAGAACTTGTCTCTTCCCATACAGGCAAGGGGACAAGCGTCATTGATTGTCATTGCTAAAGTGGCAGACTTGAAAGTCAGCTGTGCTTGGCGAAGGAAGTTCCATCGCGGGCATGTGGACAGGACAGAGGGACCCTTCTCTGGGCACTTAGCAGCCTGTCAGTCTCAGCACCTAAAGCCTGGACTTCGGGTGCTGGAGAGAGACTTTATCTTCTTGCAGAACCAGGGCTGACTTACTTTGGGTCCTGTATTATATTAAAATGGAAGCACTGGAAGTGGCACCTGGAATAAATACTCCCTCCAAAATTAAATACAGGAAACCTGCCAGCAGTCAACATTTCACAGTTGGTCAATTCTTACTGACAAGTGAAATCATTTTCCAGTTTAAGGTGATAAAGAAACCTCAACTCTAAGGAAAAGTTATCACACATCACTAATCTTTCTCTCCACATGGTAAAGGAAGTAGGGAAAATATTCTTTCCTGCGTTGAGGGCCCCAAACAGTAGTTGTGGGGTGAAGAAAGTGTGAAATAATTCCTGCATTTATACAACTAGCAATTTTTTGCACATATCATGCTGTTTTTGGACTTTTCTAGGCGCATTGGTTCAAGAATAAATAAAAGGGAGCAGAGTTCAAAATTCTCTCCCTGGTGCTCGCTTTGGCAGCAAATATACTAAAATTGGAACAATGCAGAGAAAATTAGCATGGCCCCTGCACAAGGATGACACGCAAATTCGTGAAGCATTCCATATTTTAAAAAAATCTCTCCCTGGCTAAGCACCTTCTAGAAAGAACAATAAAGCAAGATTAATTGTCATTCTCAAACAATTTACACTCTATGATATCAATTTGATTTTATACAGTGATGTTGAACTGATAGTAGGTAAATTAGTGCTTGCTAAACCCTTTTCTATAAGTACTGTGCTTTATTCTTTTATACTACATCTTTGGACATAAGTAACTAGGTTAAACTTTTATATAGGGTAAAGATAATTAATAAAGTCCACCTTCCAGGGGATTCAACTACTCAATTATTTGGAGCCATATAGTAAAATTTGATCCATTGGGCTAGAAAGATAGGAAAGGGTTAAGGCACTTGGTTTAATCCTTGACACCACATCTGATGCTTTGAGAAACACCAGGTTTGAACCCTGAGTACAGAGCCAGGAGTAAGCACTGAGTACCCAAAACTAAATATGGGTTCCATCAGCCCCCCCCCCGCCATTTTTTTGCTTTATTTTATCATTTATTTTTAACAAATTTATTCATGGCTGCTGTATTTGTTTCATAGTTGAGTTCTAAATCCAATTGTTAGTATTATTTAACCACTCACTTCTGCAAACGATGAGCAAGCAGACTGGCCTTAGTAGAAAAGAGTTCAGGGAAATATCTGGAGGGATTATTTAAACAAGTCTGCATTGCTGGGCACTGAGAAGTGTCCAAACCAGCCTTAATCCTGGGTTGACCATCATCATTGACAGCCAGGTGAGTAAAGACACATCTCTGGCGACAGTGTTGGATGCCAGAACCAGTGTGGATGAGATACACATCTTTTGGTTCCAAGTAGATCTGGGCAAAGATACAGGCTCTGAGTTTTTGAGCCAGGGGCATTGTTTTGCATTAAACCTAAGAATAATAGTATAGCTACATAAAAAGAAATGCAGGTCTGAGAGAAAAGCTCCACAAATAAATTGCACTAGACAAACCTAGACCATTGACAATGTCACACCAAAAAGTTTAATTTCTCATGGCTTCTGATCCCCACACCTGACATCGAAGGGCTCCAAGATGATCCTTGCACTCAACTATCTTATAATGCAACTTGGAAAAACTCTAAAAGTGATCTGAGACTAAGCTATTTGCTAACAAGTATTCCTGAGCTTTGGAGGTAAAGGGTTGTGGGGTGACCAGGGTTCTTAGTAAAGTCTCCACAACCTGGACCACTTGTTAATTAGTCATGATTGAAAATTCCACTTTCCCTCACCCCCACCTAATGCCTCTGATTCATAATGACACATTTCCTATCCCTGGGCTCAGGTTTGTTTTTAACACAGAAATTTACAGAGCTTGAGGGAGACAGGAGAGATGAGCCCCATGGATGGACAAAGTGCAGAGAAAACTTTGATCCCGGGAGCCAGATTACTGACAGTGACATCCCAGTTCCAGGGAGGCTGATACAGAGCTCTGTGGTTTGGAGAATCTTTAAAAGGACCTGGCAGGGTGAATGTACCAGGATCCCCCCTTCAAATACACAACAAGGAGATCAGACGATTATGGGTGAAGGGTCTGTCTTAGGTTATTGAATGTGCCTCCAGTAGGGACAATGTGTTATGCTGCAACATTGTGGCCTCCGTTAACTGGCATTCAACTATCCCCGTCATCAGCACCTCCACAGCCTGGAAAGTTTGCTGCGTGTGGCAGTTTGTTCAAATTCTTTAATACTAAAGGTATGCACAGCATTATTGTCTCTGTTCCATCACAATCCTCAGTGCTAGGAGATCTGGGCTGCAACTGCTGGTAATGGACACTTACAGAACGTTTGGAGACCTCATCAAATTGACTTTTGATCAAATTAGTAAGCCGACGGAAGGCCCATGTCCCAAAGAAAACCAAAATCAGGGATCCAATTAATGGTCCTAAAAAGGGTCCTGAATTGCCAGGATGTAAAAATGAATTAGGGCCAATGGCAACTGGTTTAAAGGAGGAGATTTCCCTAAGAAGTCTTATGGAAAACATTAGTCCTGGGTCGGTTCCTCTGATGTAGAGGTGTAGTCCCCACTCAACTTGGCAAGACCAGGAAACCCTTTTGCCCGCCTCACTAAATAAAATTACTAAAGGGTTACACCAACGGCCTTGGTGGCAAAGGGTTTTTAAATAGTTTCTGGGGAGATCTTTTTTAACAGTTATATAATCCCAGCTAGAGGAGGGATTCCATGAGCCATCTCCACTGGTCTCACAGCCCCATGCTTTGCAAAAAAAAAAAAAAAATCTTCCCAATAGTCACACTTGTTTCCAAGGGATGTCTCCCAGGACAAACATAAAGGGTTTCAGAGCTCAGCTCCAAACAGGCGGTGGGGTTGCCACACCCAAAATTATTTTGAGTTGAGGAGAAGGCATGGGAGCCACCCTGAACATTAAAATGCTCAGCTGGGGAATATTCTTGATCAGGAGGATTGACTGGTTTATTCTGTGGCATAAAAAGTAAGGGGTACCCCAAACCATTCTGGCACCCAGCGCTAATGCACACAGATCTAAGAACAGGCCGGGGAGTGGAGGTTGCAATCTGGGAGGTGGCATTAGCCACATCTCCAGCTTCATTAATGATAATCCAGGTGTAATTATAGACCTGGTAGTGAGACACTGTGGAATGTGCCTCAGAAAAAAATTATTAAAAAGAAAAATTAAAATATTAAAAATTAAAGGGCATGGGGAAGTCGTCTCCATTGGTCCTGTTGGTAGTGGGATTATCGTTTTTTATAGGAGCAGAGTCACCTGAAGAAGAGAAAGGACAAAACTCCTCAGGGTTAACGTCCCTGGGTGGGTTATGTAATTTAATTAATCTTTCTGGGAGCCATCTGGTCTCATTGGTGGCAGTGCTATGGACATAGGTGTGTCCTTTGCCCCATATGAGAACAGGGTCCAGGCCTTTCCATTGGCCTGTATGTATGTCCTTCCAAAGGACAGTTTTAAAATTAATGGCTGTAGATGAGTGCCACATGTGGTCCGCACCGGACCTTCCTTGGTTATCCAAGGACAAAAATTGAGCTCAAAGAGTGCATGATTAAGTCATAGGCAATGTTTTCCTTTTCTTGTATACAAAACTTCACTTTCATTAGATAATTTAAAGAGCATATTCTTTAGGGTTTGATTAGCTCTTTCCACAATACCCTGGCCTTGAGGGTTTAGGGGAATTCCGGTTTTATGCAGAATGTTAAGTTTGGCACAAAACTCTTTAAATTAGAGCTTGCATAACCGGGCCCATTATCAGTCTTGATTACAGCAGGGGTGGGAGAATACTTAAACAATGTAAAATATGAGCAATAATATCTTTAGTGGCTTCTCCGGTGTGCAGGGAGGCACATAAATAGCCACTAAAGGAATCTACAGTAACATGTATATATTTTAGATGTCCAAACTGTCCATAATGCATTACATCCATCTGCCATAATTCTCCAGGAACCAAACCGCGGGGATTAACTCCCACTTTTGGTTCAGGAAGTAGGGTAACACAGGACTTACAAGCCTTTACTATACTGCAGGTCTGTTCTTTAGTAATCTTAAATTTTAAGCTCAGGGTTTGTGCATTAAGATGGTGTAAATGATGAGCTTGCTGTGCTTATGACAAGTTATCACGGGTATACATCGTTTCAACCAGGGTATCTTGGCGACTGAATCAACTTTACTATTCCCTGCTGAGAGAGGGCTAGGCAAATCAGAATGAGCCCGTATGTGAGTTATAAAAAAGGGTTGATCTCTGGTTAAAATTAAACATTGAATGTTAACAAAAAGTTGGGAGGCATTGGAATTAGGCTTTATAAGGGGAACAGTTTCCAGCAGAGGAATAGAGGAGGCTATATAAGAACTATCAGTATATAAATTGAAAGCTTGAGATAGAACAGAAAACACTTTTTCTATAGCTGCAAGTTTTATTAATTGAGCAGATTTAAAGGTCATTTGGACAGATGTAACTTTTCTTTGTAGGCTATATGCAGCAGTACCGTTTGAACTTCCATCTGTAAATACAAGTAAGGCTTAAGAAATGGGAGATGAGCGAGTCAATTTTGGAAAAAACAACAGGGTGTAGCTGTAAAAAAATTGCAGTAACTGGTCAGGAGGGTAATGATTATCAATTTCTCCCGGGAAGGAGGTAACAAAGTCCATTCATCTTGATAAGTCCTGAGCCATTGTAACTCTTTCTTTGTATAGGGAACAATGACCTTGCTAGGGAAGTGCCCAAATAACTTTAAGGCTTGCTCACACCCTTGAAAAAGTAAGGTGGCAATAAGATGAGAATAAGTGGCAAGTGTTTTATCAGGATTAGCTGACAGGGGGACCCAATATAGTGGGCCCTTCTGCCATAACAGGGCAGTAGGGGAAATTTTAGTTGGGAAAATTATTAACAAAAGAGGCAATTCTGGGGAATAATACGTGACAAACTGATTTTGAATGGCTGTACGTATTAGTTGCAGTGCTGATTTGGCTTCCTCATTAAGAGATCAAGGACTATTAGGGTTTGTATTTCCCTTTAAAATATCAAATAAAGGTTTAAGGTTCCCAGTAGTTAGTTTTAAATAGGGCCTAAGCCAATATATGTGTCCTAGGAGTCTTTGAAATTCATTTAATGTTTTTAAATTGTCCATTCTTTTTTTTGGGGGGTCACACCCGGCAGTGCTCAGGGGTTACTCCTGGCTCTATGCTCAGAAATTGCTCCTGGAAGGCACGGGGGACCATATGGGGCACTGGGATTCGAATCGATGATCTTATGCATGAAAGGCAAATGCCTTACCTCCATGCTATCTCCCGGGCCCCAAATTGTCCATTCTTATTGAGCCTTTTCTGTTTTAATATGGTGTGGGGGGAGCTCAAGTTCTAAGAATAACTGCGGGGGATGAATTTGAATTATTTCTTTAGATATATTAAAACATTTGATTGTTAAAATATCAATAATATTATTAGAGGCTTGTTGCAAATAACAGCTATCCTCTCCTGCTAGTAATATATCATCCATATAATGAAAGATTGTTAAGGAGGAGCAAGTCGTTCTAAAGGGATCAATAAATTGGGCCACATATTTTTGACATAGGGTGGGACTATTGGCCATGCCCTGGGGTAAAACTTCTATTGATATCTAGAGAAAGGCCCTTGGAAATTATTGGGACACTAAAGGTAAATCTTTTACAATCATTAGGATGTAAAGGAATGGAGAAAAAACGGCCTTTAAGATCTATAGTTTTTTAAAATACCCTGCAGGTATAGCTACAGGAGAGGGGAGCCTAGGTTGTAGGGCTCCCATGGGCACCATGATCATATTAATTTCCCGAGGATCATGTAAAAGTCTCCACTTGCCAGATTTCTTTTTAACACAAAATATGGGCATATTTCAGGGGGAAACTGAGGTTTCTATATGTCCAGCTGTCAATTTTTTTCTGCGGTAACATTTGTACAGCTTGTAATTTTTCTTCTGACAGCAGCCACTGGCCAACCCATATGGGGGTGTCAGATATCTAGGTTATTTTACCCGCCTGGGTAGCAGGAGGGTCAGAGGCTACCATTAAAAAGGTGTAGAATGTGGGGTAAATCCTAATCCATGTCTATTCAATTTAGGTTTAGTTTCTATGTGGTCAACTCTTCCCTGCAGGGATTTTCCTAGTCCTTTATGTATATCATATCCTTGTGCTGACATTTATTGCAATACTTAGGGATTTTTGCATTTAATTAAATATGAACCCATCTGTTCCATAAGATATCTCCCCCATAAATTGACAGGAAGTTCTGGAATAATGTAGGGATTTTAGGATACAGGGAAGTAAGCTTTACCAATTGGTTTTGAATGTGATCCATTTTTTGAGAAAGAGATAAAACTCGTTGCGTGAAATCACCTTAAGGAGTAAAGTGGAGAAAGATTAGAAATTTGGGGGATAGAAGGGAGTGAGAAAGCGGACAAGGGGGAAAGTATAGTAGTAAGTTGTATATCCTGCCGATGATAAGTGGCAGCTGCAGCATCCAAATCGGCTGCGTCTGCAGGACTTAAAGAATCTTCCTCAACGGGGGCAGAAGCTTTAGTAAGGATAGGATAAAAGGCAGTTGGAGCTGAAGGTGAAGACTCAGATGGACGAGGATGTGAAAGGGATGAAGGTGAAGAGGGAGGGCATATTTTAACAGACTGCAAATTCGAGGCAGAGGCTTTTGGGCTAACAAGAGAGCACTGTGAATTTTGCGAGGTCAGTAGGGACAGAGTTCTAACTTGGTCCCTGACCTGTCTGAGAAATGTCTGTTCAGTGGGATCAATAGAGGCATCAGGATCCACTCTGAGGGCTTCAAGGGAAACCTCTCCTCTTTCTTCCTTTCTGGCTATGTCTTTGAATCCTGAAAAAAACACCCCAAGACACATTCTCCTACAATGACAAATCCCACAGATAGAGATAGAATACTGAATGCAGCAAGATCAAAAAGGGAAATTACATTCAAGGGAGCATTCCTAAGACTTACTGTAGACATGTCACAAGAAACTCTCAAGGCCAGAAGACAATGGTGGGATATTGTGACAAGACTGAATGAAATGAATGCCTCACCGAGAATACTGCATACAACCCGACTCACATTCAGGTTTGAAGGAAGAATACATCACTTTATAGACAAACAACAGCTCAGACACTTCACAAATGATAAACCAGCCTTAATGGAAAACCTGATAGGTCTTTATAGACCAATAAACACAGCAAATTATCTACAAAGATGACATTAAATCCTATGACAAACATCTCCCTCAATGTCAATGGACTAAATTAACCAATTAAAAGACACAGAGTGGCAAAATGGGTCAAAACGATGAATACAAACTTCTGCTGCCTATGAGAAACACATGTAAATAGACAGAAAAAATAAAGATTCAAAATCAAAAGCTGGAGGAAAATCATCCAAGCAAACAACACACTCAAAAAAGCTGGGGTGGCCATATTAATATCTGATGACACCAACTTTATACTCAGAAAAGTGGTAAGGGATAAAGATGAACACTATGTTCTAATCAAGGGATATGTGACACAGGAAGAAATCAGACTATTAAACATATATACACACAATGAGAGACCAGCAAATTATCTAATACAATTACTGACGAATCTGAAAGAAGAAATCAGTAATAACACAATAATTCTGGGAGACCTCAACATGCCTTATCAACACTTGATAGGTTAACCACACTGAAACCCAACAAAAACATACTAGCCCTAAAACGAGTAATGGAATAAAGAGGACTAGTAGATATATATATGACATTCCATCCCAAAAATCCTTGATACACATTCTTCTCCAATGTACATGGGTCATTCTCCAGGGTAGACTACATGCTGACACTTAAAACATACCTCCATAAAATCAAGAGGATAGAAATCTCGCAGGCTACCTTTGCTGATCACAAGGCTCTGCAATTAGATGCGAACTACAAAGCCACACAGAAGAAAAACTTCAACAATTGGAAATTAAACACCCTGGTACTGAACAACCAGTGGGTCTGAGATGAAATCAAAAAGGAAATCAAAACTTTCCTGGAAACAAATGATAATGAAGACACAAACTGCCAGAATCTATGGGACACAGCAAATGCGGTTCTGAGAGGAAAATGTATAATTCTACAAGCACACATCAGAAAGGAAGAAGGGGAATAACTGAATAAATTAATGACACAGCTCAAAAAATTAGAAAATGACCAACAAAAGGAACCAAAAATAGGGAGACAGAAGAACATAACAAAGCTGAAAGCAGAACTCATTGAAGTGGAAAACCGAAAAACAATCTGAAAGATCAACGAAAGCAGAAGTTGGTTCTTTGAAAAAAATAAACAAGATTGATAGGCCACTGTCAAAACTCACAAAGAAAGAGAGAGAAAAAAATCTGATAATCCGTATTAAAAATGAAAAGGGGGAGATCATGAGATATTGCAGAGATCCAAAGGGTAATCAGAGACTACTTTGAGAAACTTTATGCTACTAAACATGAGAACCTAGAAGAAATGGAAAAATTCTTAGACACATATCACCTACCACATTTAAGTAAGGAGGATACAGATTATCTAAATACCCCCACCACAACTGAGGAAATTGAAAGTGTAATCAAACATCACCCAAAAAAGAAAAGCCCAGGTCCAGATGGATTTCCTAATGAATTTTTTCAAATCTTTCAAGAGGAGATACTACCAATTCTAGCCAGGCTCTTCCATGAAATTTAAAAAAACGGAAACATTCCCAAACTTTAATGAAGCCAACATCACCTTGATGCCAAAACCAGACAGAGATGCTGCCAAAAAAAAATTACAGACCAATATCCATGATGAACGCTGATGCAAAGATCTTCAACAAAAACTTAGCAAATAAGATCCAATGCATCATCAAGAAGATCATACAGTACAATCAAGTAGGTTTCATCCCAGGAATGCAAGGATGGTTTAACATCCATAAATCTATCAACATCATACACAACATCAACAAGAACAAAAATAAAAATCACATGATCATATCAATAGACGCAGAAAAAGCATTTGATAAGGTTCAACACCCATTCTTGATCAAAACTCTCAGCAAGATAGGCATGGAAGGAACCTTTCTCAATCTAGTTGAAGCCATCTACCACAAGCCAATGGCAAATATTATCCTCAATGGAGAAAAACTAAAAGCCTTTCCTCTAAATTCTGGTACAAGATAAGACGGTCCGCTCTCACCAATCCTCTTCAACGTAGTACTGGAAGTTCTGGCTATAGTGATCAGGAAAGAAAAAGATATCAAGGGAATCCAGATAAGAAAGGAAGAAGTCAAGCTCCCATTGTTTGCAGACGACATGATACTCTATTTAGAAAACTCTAAAGACTATACCATAAAGCTTCTAGAAACAATATACTCATATAGCAATGTGGCAGGCTACAAAATTAACACACAGAAATCAATGGACTTTTTATACACCAGTAATGATAGGGAAGAGAAGGAAGTCAAGAAGGCAATCCCATTCACAATAATGTCAAACAAACTCAAATATCTTGGAGTCAACTAGACCAACGATGGGAACGACCTATACAAAGAAAGCTATAAATCCCAGCTCCAAGAAATAATAGAGGACACACGGAAATGGAAACACATACCCTGCTCACAGATTGGCAGGATTAACATCATTAAATGGGAATACTCCCCAAAGAATTATACAGATTTAATGCGATCCCTATAAAGATACCCATGACATTCTTCAAAGAAGTGGATCAAACACTTATGAAGTTCGTCTGGAACAATAAACACCCTTGAACAGCTAAAGCATTCCTAGGGAAATTGAAAATGGGAGGCATTACTTTCCCCAACTTTAAACTGTACTACAAAGCAATAGTTATCAAAAGAGCATGGTATTGGAATAAAGACAGACCCTCAGATCAGTGGAATAGGATTGAATTCTCAGACATTGTCCCCCAGACATACAATTACCTAATTTTTGACAAAATGCAAGAAATTCTAAGTGGAGCTGGGAACAAGTGGTGCTTGCAGAACTGGTTAGCCACTTGCAGAAAAGCGAATATAGGCCCCCAGTTAACGTCATGTAGGAAGGTAAAATCCAAATGGATTAAAGACCTTGATATCAAAACTGATACCAAAAGGTATATAGAACAACACGTCGTAAAACACTTCATGACATTGAAACGAAATGCATCTTCAAGGAGGAAACTGCACTTTCCAAACAAGTGGAAGCAGAGATCAACAGATGGGAATACATTAAACTGAGAAGCTTCTGCACCTCAAAAAAATAGTGCCCAGGATACAAGAGTCACCTACCAAGTGGGAGAAACTGTTCACCCAATACCCATCAAATATGGGGCTAATATCTAAAATATACAGGTCACTGACAGAACTTTACAAGAAAAAAACATCTAAACCCATCAAAAATGGGGAGAAGAAATGAACAGACACTTTGATAAAAAGAAGTACAATTGGCCAAAAGGCACATGAAAAAGAATGCTCCTCATCACTAATCATCAGGGAGATGCAAATCAAAACAACAATGAGATACCACCTCACACCACAGAGATTGGCGCACATCACAAAGAATGAGAATAATCAGTGCTGGCGGTGATATGGAGAGGAAGGAACTCTTATCCACTGCTGGTGGGAATGCTGTCTAGTCCAACCTCTATGGAAAGCTATATGGAGATTCCTCCAAAATCTGGAAATTGAGCTCCCATTCAACCCAGCTATTCCACTCCTAGGAATATACCCTAAGAACACTAGAATACAATACAAATATCCCTTCCTCACACCTATATTTATTTCAGCACTATTCACAACAGCCAGGCTCTGGAAACAACCAAGATGCCCTTCAACAGACGAATGGCTAAAGAAACTGTGGTACATATGCACAATGGAATATTATGCAGGTGTCAAGAGAGATGAAGTCATGAAGTTTTCCTATACATGGATGTACATGGAATCTACCATGCTGAGTGAAATAAGTCAGAGGGAGAGAGATAGATGCAGAATAGTCTCACTCATCTATGGGTTTTAAAGAAAATAAAAGTCATTTTTGCAACAATCATCAGAGACAATGAGAGGAGGGCTGGAACTTCCAGGTCACTTCAAGAAGCTCACCACAAGAATGGTGAGTGCAGTTATAGAAAGAACTACACAGAAAACTACCATAATCACTTGAATGACTGAGAGAACTGGAAAGTCTGTCTGGAGTACAGGTTTGGGTGGGGTGTGAGGGAGGGAGACTTGGGACATAAGTTGTGGGAATGTTGCACTGGGGAAGGGGGTGTTCTTTACATGACCAAAACTTAATCACAATCATTTATGTAATCAAAATGCTTAAATAAAGAAAAAATAGAGGCATCTGAAATTATATCTCTAAATTAGGTCCAATAGGTAAAAGTTCCTTTCTTTTGTTCTTCTGTACCATATTTGGCAAAATGTGCTGACAATTCAAAGCCCACCTTATTCCAGGTAGACTCATAGATTTCTTTTTGACTCAGAACAAACCAGGGGCAAACTTCCCCCCAAAAGACAAAAAATTATGCTAAATCCCTTTTCTTAATTTTAACATGTCTCTGTAGCAAAGTCTTTTTCAGATCTTTTAAAAATAGAACTTCTTTGCTAAAATGGGCCCCCATTTTTCTCGGCGGGCTATGGGACAGTGGCTATAGATATATCGTTAGACTAACCTCCCAGCGCCCATTCAGGTACTCACTTGGCGTCTTATGGCGAGGTCCTCGAGTTCATCTTCCATGCTGTCCGGTCAGGGGGGGTTCGTGCTTTGAGCCCCACGTTGGGCGCCACCTGCAACCACCTGTTCCTGCCCGCAGGGTTAGGGGTTCACCAGTTATTGGTGGGTGACGAAGAGGATCTGACCTAAAAGAAAGAGACAGGACTCAAGTCTGCAATCTGATCAAGAGCTGTTTATTAGAAGAAGGTTCAAGGCTTATATAGCAAAAAATCACAAGCCCAAAAAGGAGGGGGAGTGGGGTAATTGTCCAGTACATGTTTTTGCAAGAGAAACGAAACTTATCAGAATAGAAACTTAAGTAAAAAACAGGAACTTATACAATAGTAACCTATTAAGTATATAGCTTACTGCTTACTAAACTTTAACTTGGTACATCCTGTAGTTGTTTTTCTTAGGGGCCCGGGAGATAGCATGGAGGGAAGGCATTTGCCTTTCATGCAAAAAGGTCATCGGTTCGATTCCCGGTGCCCCATATGGTCCCCCGTGCCTACCAGGAGCAATTTCTGAGCATGGAGCCAGGAATAATCCCTGAGCACTGCCGGGTGTGACCCCCCCCCCAAAAAAAGTTGTTTTTCTTATCTGTGGTTTACTTATGGTTCATGAGAAACCGTCAGTTTGTGTGAGGCAAATAGCCTCTAGTTAATGTTTAGAATGTCAAATTCCATTATGCCCTAGGTCCTAGGCCAAGCAGCCCCCGAAACAGGAGATTCCACTTGGAGCTGTGCTACATAGAGCTGCATGATTAGCCTTGACCACCTGGGTTCCAGGGCCTATAGCTGGTGAAAGGAGATGGTCAGTTAAGACTTAAGAGCCAGGTCAGGAAAAAGAACTGAGCAATTCTGTCACTTGTTGGGGAGGATTGTGACAGAAGGCAGGAGACAACAGTTACTTCTTGGCTCTGGTGTAGGACAGTCATTTGCCCCTTGATGTAGACAGAAGAACAGGAATCCTGTACTTAAGAGTTTGCCCCCATGGTGTGAGGAAACTCTAATTCTTTTGTTTTCTTTTGGGGTCACATATGGGATCAAAACCTGTGAGACCACAAGGCAAATGCCCTATCTGCTATAACAAGGCTCTAACCTCAAATTCTTATTTTTTTCCCTTTCTTTCTTTGGTTTTTTTTTTTAATGGGCCAAACCCAGCAGAGCTCAGGGGTTACTCCTGGCTCGGGAGACCATATAGAATGCCAGGGATGCCCTACCTCTATCTACCACTCTGGCCCTCAAATCCTTTTACTTTATACCCTTTCTATGTGCCATTTCCCTCCTGGAAAGGAGGTTTAAGGTATGTGTTCCTTGCTAAACTTAGCCCAAGACTGCCAGCACTGGCAATTACACACTCTTTCAGTTACTAAGGAAAATGTGGCTTGACTAAATTTACTCAAATTGTATTTATTGGCTTCTATATGCTATGAGTAAGAGACTTCTGGGAGCTTATATTAAAATATTAAAACAGGGATCAGATCCCAAAAAGCTGCAGGTGCTCTTTGTAGACAGGAGAGGTCTAGGGTCAAGCAAGGTTTCCCCTAAAACTGCCAGAATAAATATGGAACTCCTGAGTTCCACTGGGTTTGATTCACCAAAGACTAAAAAAGACTCATGAACTTTTTTCCCAGCATCTCCCAGATCACATGTGAGGATGTAATTCTTTTCAATCCAAGAGATGTTCTTTTGATTTTAGTGTTTTGGGGCAACACCTAACTGATTTTAGTGTTTTGGGACTCTATGTTTAGAGATGACCCCTGGAACTCTGGAGTTCTCATGGGGTGCCCAGAATCAAGCAAAGTTCAGCCACATGCAAGGCAAGGTCCCTACCTGCCTTATTAGCATTCCAATCCCAAGTGTTATTGAGTAATAAGAGAGAAACCATAGTCTGAACTTCCCAAATCAGTTATGGGTGTCTCCCCAGAAGGAGAGACATCGAGGGAAATCAATTTGGTCAGAAACAGTTAACTTAGAGAACTTGGGAAGGGATCAGGAAACACGGCAACAGGACCCTGAGTTCAGGAAGTTTTGTCAGACCTCAAGATTCTAGTGATTGTGAAAGAGAAAACTAAGACTCACCATAGAAACAGATGGCAGAGCAGCTGTGATTCAGCATCAGGAACCAGTGCATTTTAGTAAGGAGAGAGGCCAAAACAGGGCAAAAAAATGTTTCTATTCACAGTTGACAGAAGATAGAAGTGGTTTGTACAGCTAGATCCTAAAAAGTGAGGGAAAATAATGAATAATAATAGCAACATGAATATTTCAGAGGGCTTGACTCAGTAAAAGGGTTCAGGCATGTAGGCAGCATGTACCACCCACCCCTGGTCCACACGCGATTCTGGTGGCCCTAGAGGGTCTGAGCTGCATTAGAGTGCTCCCAGCACCCCCAAGACTTTGGCACTGACTGTCAGAGTCTCTAGGAAGGATTCTGGGCCACAAGAGCACTATTTGGGAGGCCTCACTGCCTAAAACAAAGGAGAAGAAAAAAACAAAGTATGCCAGAGTAAATTCTGATCCTAATATAGAAGGAAGGGCAGAAAAAAGTGGTGCTATGTTTTATGTGAGTAAAGAATTCAGGATGGGAGATCATACAGAAATTTCATGGGTTTCGGATACCACTTCTAACTGAAAAATGCCAATTCTACCCAAGGGCAAAGATGGAGTTCAATTGGAGGTGACCCATTTGAGACTGAGACAGAGATTTTGATGATTGAATGTTCTCAGGGCAGTGAACGATGAGACTAGGACAGTCAGGAGGGGTGGATGATCTTCCTGAATCTGCCCTGTCCCTCGGGAACACTGCTTGAGTCACTCCTTGAGTCACCCCCAAGCAAGGCTGCTGGAGTTTTGCCACTTTGGGGAAAGTACTTGGCCATTAAGTTCTTATATAGAAGTAGCATATCAGAGGGGAGTCATATCTCTTAGTTGTTGCTCTGTTTGATCTATTGAGAGGTAATTGGGTATATAAAGGGAGGAGGAAAATTGTCATTGTGCCACGGATACACTGCAGAGGACATTTACTGGATCCTGGAACCGAAGATAAAGAGGAGGCATCAGTGTTGAGCTTTAGAGTTGGGAAAGTGACCTGGTGCTATTGTGTTTGGCTTAGCTGGTGTGGAAAAGATATTCTAATTTTATTCATATTATTTTTGATACACAAAAGGGCCTTAGAAAGTAAGCCTGGTGGATGATCTACTGCAGGATGTATGAGAGACATACATGATGGGGAAAATATGCTATTATAAATATCCATATTATAGTGATTTTCATATCCCTGACAGCTGAAGCAAAGATGTATTGCAGGAAATCAAAGAATTAGATCAAAGTAAGTGAAGAGACATAGCCAAATACTTTAAAATATTTCAAAATTGGGACAATTATTTGGTTCATGAGTCAGCAAAAAAATTAAACCTTTAAACTATGTCGTTTTAAAAATTAATTAGTTAAGGGCCTGGGAGATAGCATGGAGGTAAGGCGTTTGCCTTTCATGCAAAAGCTCATCAGTTCAAATCCCGGTGCCCCATATGGTCCCCTGTGCGTGCCAGGAGCAATTTCTGAGCAAGGAGCCAGGAGTAACCCCTGAGCGCTGCCAGGTGTGACCCAAAAACCAAAAAAAAAAAAAAAAAAAAAAAAAAAAAAAAATTAATTAGTTAAAATGTCGTGGTCAGAAAGTTGTTCACTATTGAGTTTCAGTCATACAATGTACACCACCCTTCACCAGGGCACAATTTTGCACCTAATGTTCCAGTTTCTCAAATATCTTCCCCACTGCCTAACACCTGATCTTTTGTGTAGATTAACTTCTCTCACAGAAAGAATTTCAGAGGGAGAAGTAAAAACACTTTACTTAGTGAAGTAAAAACAGATTTTATTTGGAGGCACTGAGAAACATAGAGAGAGTAAGAGAGAGAGATGAGTAATATATTCCAAGACTGAGTGAGCCCTGGTACTCAGCCCAGCAGAAAAGTCAACATCTCAGGAGGGGAGAGGCAGGCCACATGCTTTTCAGGACCAGGTATGTACCCAGGCAGCACACATGCATCCTATCTGTATTCTAAGTTGACTTTTATTTGGTTTTTGCACTGGAGCAGGCTTCCACCATGGTGAATTCTGTTACTAGAATGGTTTCCAGGGGCAATGGATACTCTTTGATCTTCATTTCCTGCCTTTTTTTTCCTGGAGCTTCTCTCAGCGGGTCCAGACTTCTCTGGGTCTGCCAGGGTGCCAGGTGAGACTTCTTACCAATGAAGTAATTCCTCCAAATCTCTTGGTTTTGTTACATTTCAAAAATTCATTTTATTGGGAGCTATTCCTAACCTCCCAAACTACCTGCTTCAAATAGATGATACAATATCCTGGTTTATATATATATATATATGTATATATATATACATATATATACATATATATATCCCACCATGTTTCATGACGATGGCTAGTCAAGATTTCTAATTCTAGTTGTTTCCTCTCTAGTAATTTTGATCCCACTGTCAAATCCAATTGTTTTGAAACTACCTAGCACCACGGTCTGAACTACTGTCCAATCAAGTTTCCTAAGTTTTTCATACATATATAATTGGAAAATGCTTGTATACATAGTAGATACATATACATTGTAGAACAAGGGATCAAATCTTCCTCTAATATTAAACCACATCTGGAGTCTCATGTAGCAATTGGACTTGGACTCGCCCCTAGGATACCCCCACTTAGCAGTAGGATTAAGACACTCTCCTTGGATACCCACCCACTCTAATGACTGTTGAACCTGGACATGGTCCCAGGATACGCCCTTTGGACATGCCCCCTTGTCATATAAAAAGAAAAACTTGGGCTCATGAGGGAATGGCCCTGAATAATGACCACAGCAATACCTGCTGGATCGCTAGAAGCCAGAGTTAATGCATTGGAGAAATACTGCCTATTCTGCATATATTTACTTTTCTATATTATTTGAACCCTGGCCACCCAGGTCACCTCTGGCCAGTGAATTTCCAACTCTCCCCAGGGCAGTGATAGAGGCTCAATTTCTAGAAGGAATATAATGTTTACTTGATTTCTCTTTCTCTCCTCTCTTCTCTCTCTGTCACAGGCAAGAGATTGCTACAAGTTGGGTGAGGCCCTACTCGACATTTAGGCCCCATGGGCCCCTGAGGGTCTTGCAGCATTGGACCCTGCCAGCCTTGAGGCTATGCAGCCTGTGGCCCTGCAGCCTTGCAGCCCTGGCAGGCTTGATCTTCTACAGTCCCCATCTCCAGCTTTGAGTGAAGAAAAAACCTCAGGTTATACAGTAATGTAAGTTACCCCTATGATGACTCCAATAGATAATAAAGATTTTTCCATGAAATTTTTCATCTAAAGAAATCTTCTCTTTTCCTAAAGAAATTATTGCAAAGGTAAGTGTTCTTGGGAGCCGGGAGGTGGCGCAGGAGGTAAGGTGCCTGCTGCCTTGCCTAGGACGGACCACGGTTCGATCCCCCGGTTCCCATATGGTCCCCCGCGCCTGCCAGGAGCGACTTCTGAGCACATAGCCAGGAGTAACCCCTGAGC